>CALSBW010025603.1:136356-155913 GCA_943590975.1 Lindbergichthys nudifrons
CTCCAGCTCCGAACCGGCCCTGGAACCGCGTTGGTGTGAAAGGGGTACTATAGTGACGTTATGTTAAGGTCCCTATCGTCACTTTCCAACGCAAGGGGGGGCCCCTTAGCGTCCAGTTTCAACTTTCGGGGATGTCCATAGACTTCTATAGAGCTCCCTAAACGTATGTGGTGGACGTCTTGAGATCGCGAGCGAATGCTCCCCGCGGCCCGTTCTCAGCTGAAGCGTATGGTGCGAGACGTCATTGCAACACATTATGCTCTTTATATATTGTTTATAAAAAATGACAAAATTGTAATTGTCATACTCTGTGATAGGCCTCGGCGACAGTTAGGCAAAAAATAGTAGGCGTATAGGCATTTTTTTCTCTTATGTGAAGTTGAGATGGTGCATGCTGGGTAATGAATTATTTACGTGGACGCATACGTTGCGAGACTGCGTTGCATTAAAAACATTATGCTCTCTATATATTGTCTTTATTATGCTTTAAACGGTGTCTCGGGCTTTGGCTATAGGGCGGCTCAAAGTATTTTGTCCGGCCGTTGTGAAGATTGCTTTGTTTAGTGTCCTTGTTTTTTTTTTTAAATAAAGTATTTTCAATCAAGGCCCGCGGATCAAACATGTGATGTCATATGATGCGTCGCATTTAAAGTCCATTGCTGAATCCCTAATGTAAGTAGCAGAGCTGCATTAATTACATGTGTATAATCAGAGGTGACGAAATCCATTAAATATACACCAAAACTGTTATTAAGTTAAGTGCAGGGGAAGGGGGTCGTTTTGTCATTTTGTGAATCCTTTTAAGACATTCAAATACAACTTACTGGACACTGTGCGGTATGCTAGCTAACGGCTGCTAGCCATTAGCTACTATCCATTAGCTACTAGCTATTAGCTTTTAGCTCGTAGAATTTTACATTTGAATGGGGTATGAGTGAATTTACGGAATGACACCTAATAAGAGCAGTCCAAATTATTATTCCTAGATGTTTATGACAGATGTGTATCTTATCTTGTTCTTTTCTTTTCACTAAATTTATCTGTAAATCGTCTTTGAGCACCTGTAAAAGCAAAAAATAAATCTATTATTATTATTATTATGCACAGCCCTTCAAATATAGTGTTACTTTTATTTGTCAAATATAATCATACTTTACCTTTACTTGGGACATTTACATTGTTACAGCAAAAGTAAATAGCAAAACTTTAATTAAGAGGCATGCATACATTTTAAGATAAAAAATAAATAAATTACAATTTATGAAACTACACATCCAGGTGGAACACAAAAGATAACATAGTGTAAAAGGTACCTTGGCTAATTCTAAATATCGTTTCTCTTCTTTCCACACAGGTCTTTCAAAGTTCCCATTTATATACCCCTGTGATCTGTGATTCAATCACCCAAAGGCACTTTTAAGAGCCACATTTGTTTTGTCAAACCGTCCTTTTCAGTGTGCCTTGTCCCTACCTGTGTTGCTGTCTGTGTATCTCTCTCTGTCCCTCTCTCTCTCTGTCTCTCAATTTTGCATACTCTCTCTCGCTGTCTGTGCTTACTCCTGTTTTGTCTAATCTGTCCATCTCTTTGTCCACTTTTGCTTTTCTCTTTTTGTATATATTACTGTTTGTCTGTCTTGGAGTTATGACTCGACCGAAGTTACGGCCGTGCCCTACTTGCCAGACTCTAAATAAGGCAAGCATCAAAACTTGCACTGTCTGTTACGGGACCCTGTCAACAAAGAAGACATTGATAGAAAAGGCAGCGACCCTGGATGGCCAATGGGGGCAAGGAGTGGTTCGAAATCGGAATGTTAACCGTATCATCGATTCTGCCCGTATTGCAGTAAGTCAAAATGCTCATAGCTCATTAATGTCTGCTAAGTGAAGTTAAGCTTTATTTGTTTAACATATCATAAGACAATATGATCAGGCATTTAAATAAAAACACATAGGCCGTGTCTCAATTCAGGGGTTTCATCCTTCGAAGGGTGCATTCGTAGACCGCATACGTCACTTCCACCGAAAGAAGACTGTCCCAATTTAAAAAAAAGACGAGACTCCTCCGAATGCGGCCCACGAATGCAGCCTACTTTTCCCCAATTTGAAGGATACATCTGATGTACACTCCGCGGCCTACCATATCCCAGGGTGCAATGCGCGCAGGGAAGAGTGAGTTTTTTTCAAATGAAATGGCTTCCGGTCTCCCCAGCAGAGTGGATTTAAAAGCAGCAGCAAGCGGAGGAATCACTAATAAATGTGAGTATTGGGTTTTAACTTGCTTTAAATTAACTAATGTCACACACGTCAAACCCAAGGGGCATTAAAACATACATTTTCGTTAAATAATACGGATACATATGTGACGCTAACTAGCTAGCTGGACGTACTGCACTGTTGTTTACACTTATTTTTAATTGAATTCAGAAGTTTACTAAAGTCATACAGACATCTTGGCTCTGTTATAGATAAGTTATAATGTATATTACATAAATAGACCAAAGTGAAAACATTTAGACCGGTATAGCCTACAGTACGGTGGGATTTATAAAATGCTACCCTGACGTGTTGCAATGTTTTACTGTTTATTAAACTTTGGGACAACATTACAACCTTTGTGTTCAGCTCATGCTGCTTTGAGGTGGGGCTAAAAGAAAAGCCTATTTTAAATATTTCCACCAGATTTGATCATCTTTTATATGGTTAAAGTGTATTTAATGTATCCTAATCCCATAATAATAATAAGACAATCACAAATAGACAGCAGCCTTTTGCTTGATGTTAGTTTGTGCAGTGCTGTCAAAGGGATGCACGTGTGACTGTCATTTCATCTATTTAGTTTTTTAAAAACCAGAACAGTACATCATTTTAAATGATCCTTTAGGGATTGTTTGTCTGAAATGCTTAGAGTTACATTTTTGCAATAATACTTCTGCAACCCTGTGTTTAATATGATTAATTCACTTTTTTCTATTTCTCTTGTTTTTCTCTGTAATTTGTAAAATTCTGGAGAAATGGATCTGCTGGAGAAGGACCCCTAATCTGAAAAGTGCACAGCGGATCATCAGGACAGAGCTGGCATCCACCTGGACCCCCCGAGATGCTGGAGAAGGACCCCTAACCCCAGCGGATCATCAGGACAGAGCTGCCATCCACCTGGACCCCCCGTGGTGCTGGAGAAGGACCCCTAATCTGAAGAGTGCACAGCGGATCATCAGGACAGAGCTGCCATCCACCTGGACACCCCGTGGTGCTGAAGAAAGCAAAACGCGATCAGGAACCTCCTCCACCCAGACCTCTGCTTACTGCCGTCCTACAGACTTGTGTCTTAGTTTCAGAATTAGATTTTGTATGTGTCCTTTCTTTTAATAGATATGTAACGATTATAGCTTGAGTCTGTCTGATTCCCCAAACAGCTGCTTCTATATACTCGCTGCACATATAATACAAATAAACAACTCGATAAACACACTTTTGCTGATATTTGTTTTACTGCTGATGATGTTAAATAACATGATTGATTTCCTCTGTCTCAATGATGAAAGTTATAATAATAGAAGACATGAAGCTGCAGAGAGAGGATGGATATATTCTTACCTCTACTTTGTGATAAGATGAAAATACAATATTAAATTGTAATTGTTAAATACATTGTTTATTTCATTTACTGAGGTTTTAACCATTATTTCCAACATGTGTACATAAGCAGTGGAATAATAGGATATCTCTAGGTCATTCAACTGTCTTCAGTTTAATTTTATTAATAAAAAAAATAGGTCATAGAAAATGTTTAATTGTGTATTCCAGCAGAGCGGGGGGTCACGGTGCTGCTGGACCTGGAGGTGCTGACCTGGGGTCAGTGGGACATCAACTGGGCCGGTTTATGGGAAGAAGGAGAATATAAACTGTTATGATCAAAGCTATTAAGATTAGAACACTAATATTGTTAAAAATCAATCTATACAACATGCTTTTGTTAATTTAAAAAACATATTGTTTTATTAGTACAGAAAAATTAAGACTTATTTTAAATATGAAATAATATGATTAAATTACATCAGCTATATATCATTTACTTGTTAACTTACTAATGTAACATTACTGGGGGCTAAAGGAACAGCTTCATCTTATTTACCTGGCCATGGTCTTCTTTAATTCATCGCCAATGGTGATCTCCAAAAAATGTAAAAGTAAAAGTAAAGTTTCTGGATCCTTTTCAGCTGAGTTAGCCTGTAAGCTAATTTGCTAGCAGGCTGCTGGAGCAGCGCAACCGAACAGCGCGTATCACGTGACGTAAATACGAAGCCCTCCGTAGGCTAGACCGTCTCATTTCGTAGGCCGCTCGGTCCAGCCTACCCGGTCTACGTAGGCTGGGTCCTCCGTGGACCGCGTAGGCCACTCTGGAGGGTGCAGCCCCTGAATTGAGACACGGCCATAGTCTCATTTTCAACAGGTGATGAAAATCAAACAAGCCATGCCAATACAACACACCTATGAGACAATTGACATATCTGAACAAATAAATATTATTTAAATAATTAACTCTGTCTAAATAAGCATTTCGGCTCCTACAATATTGATATCAGGGTTTTTTGGTCAAAAGTCCAACCCCAGGCAGAAGCCACTTCTACCTATGTATTATGTTAAAGAGCAACAATAGTCAGTGTTTCCTATCAAATAATAAGTCCTTAGTCCTGAGTCCTTAGGATGACGATGGCATGAACAGCAGAGGCACCATTTCCCTTACATGAAAATGACCATTGGTCTTATACAATGCAAGATCAAATGTTGTTGCAAAAGTGTCGGTTGTTTCAGTGCCGGTACCTGAGTGGCCGCTTTGTACTCGTCGTGTTGTTGTTGGTGTTTGTATTAGATTCATGGGCGTAGGAAGCATCCTGAATGTGGGGGGGACATTTTTAACGGGCGGTGTGGGGGCGAATAAAAATATAGATTTCCTGTATTCTGGTGCATTTTAACAGGTGGTTTGATGCTTTTATGTGGCTATACTAGCATGAGGGAAATGATGGGTACATTTTGTAATTTCATCCAGTAGTAAAGAAAGGAAACATATTTGATTATTAATTCAGAGCTGTCTTTGAATTAATAAAAAGCAGTTTAAATGCCCATTTTTTTGTACATTTATATACAACAATAAATATTTGTGAGTGCATTGAGAGATATTGTTGTGGAGAGTCATTTATATATAAATCGCAAAATACATTTGTGAATCCTTCTGTGAGCATTTATTAATATTGAGACTGATCTGACTCCATACGGATGTTAAGTTCACCTAGGAATGGTATCATTGACTTAAATGTTCAAATAAATGTTGCTCTTCTGTCTATATTGGTCATATGATGCCCCTTGACTGAAATGTTTCCGGTTCAATATCCCCACTGATTTCCTTAAAATCCTGGGATGAGAGTCCACATCACAATGTACTCTCAACTGTCATTTCCCTTTCATCACTCACCTCAGCAATGGACCTCTCTCCACTGTCCCTGTATTCTGCCTCTGACTCACTCTCAAGCGCCTAGATGTCAAGAGAGGTGGTGAAGTGATAATTATTTATTGAGCAGTATACTCTTTCACATTGAATCATAACAAGTCATACTGAATGTTAGCTAGTCTATGTAATGTGCACAGAAAATAAATGAGCTGTCCAACTATGACAACACTCCTTGAACATGCGCGCGCTATGTGAGAATCTGCCTTGGTACAAAGTAGCAGTGAAAACATGGTACGGAGTTTCATTGATTTGGGCATTCACTCAATAAGCAAGTGGAATGGATTTCATTTGATAGTGAACCACTGACACAGCGCTCTACAAAGTGCGGCGAGTGGATAGACCGATTCACGGACTTTCCGCATAGTAAAAGTGGGGGGGTCTAAACTAATCATTTGATGCACTCCACCATTGGACTCTCTGACTCTCCCCTTGACTGGTTCAGATCTTACCTCACCGGGAGAACAGAGTACGTCTCCTTGGGCGAGGCAGAGTCGGGTACCCACAACGTCACCTGTGGTGTCCCTCAAGGATCAGTTCTCGGCCCCACCCTCTTTACACTCTATATGCTCCCCCTTGGCTCTATCATCAGCCGACATGGAGTATCATTCCACTGTTACGCTGATGACACCCAACTGTACCTCAGGATCAACCCTACCTCCTCTGCAGCCCTGCCTTCACCCACACTCACTGCCTGCCTGGAGGAGATATAGGCGTGGATGAAGCAAAACTTCCTGAAACTCAACAGCTCCAAGACCGAAGCCATTATAGTTGGCACCCCACATCAGGTTCGGTCATCCACCATCACCACCATCACCTTCTCCGGCCAGGACATTACCCTCTCCTCAATAGTCACCAACCTGGGTGTTAAAATGGACGCCCATCTGACCTTTGAGGCCCACATTAAACAGCTGTGCAAGAACTCCTTTTATCACCTCAGGAACATCGCCAAACTCCGCCCCACACTCACTCTGTCCGATGCCGAGAAGCTGGTCCACGCCTTTGTCTCCTCCAGGCTGGACTACTGCAATGCACTCCTCATCGGGATCCCTAACAAAAGCATCCAGAAGCTCCAGTACATCCAGAACAGCGCTGCTAGGATCCTGATGAGGGTGCGCAAATATGACCACATCACCCCCATCCTTAAAGCACTACACTGGCTACCCGTGGAACTGAGGATCGAATTCAAGGTCTCCGTCCTCACCCACCAGTGTGTCCATGGAACTGCCCCTCCCTACCTCAAGGAACTCCTCACCACCCATACCGCCTTGCGGACCACCCGCTCCAGCAACTCCTACCTGCTCAAACCCCCCAGGACTAAGCTCCGTACTATGGGAGACCGGGCCTTCTGCTCGGCTGCCCCCAGTCTGTGGAACGCTCTCCCCGACCACATGAGAGCACCACAGACCGTTGAGGCTTTTAAAAAAGGCCTCAAAACCTATCTCTTTAAAAGAGCCTTTGCCTAGACCTTTTTTACCACCCCTTTTATTTTTATTTATTTATTATTGCTTTTTATTAATTCTACCGTGTTGTGTCATGTCTATTTTTATACTGTTCATGCTCACTACTTGTAGCACTTCGGGATTTGAAATCAAATATGAAGTGCTTTATAAATGGAACCCATTATTATTATTATTATTATTATCATAAATCAAAGCCCTTGATTGGTCTCTGTGTGTCATTCAAGCTCGGGATAACCTCAGCTCAGGTGAGGTTAAGGACTCTCTGAGTGTTTAGATAGTTAACTTAGTCTAAGTTCTCAGTGGGTCTCAAACGGTTTGGTCACCATTTATGTAAACACATATTTCCATTTGAGGGGGTAGTGATTAGTAAAATATGCATGAATAAAAAAAAAAAAAGTTAACTAGGTGAAAAAATGTAAGATACACTTTTAAAACTAGTCTTTGCTGCTGTCTCAAAGAAGAGAAGGGAGGAGAGGAGGGAGACAGGTGAGGCTGATTCAGGAGCCCAGTCATACTCACAACTATAAATGAACCAAAAATAAATAAATAAACAAGTTTCAGTGTTTTTTCATATTGGAAATGGTATGTTATTGGTTATGGCCATGATTTTATGATCATTGAAATGCATACAGTTCTGTTTCATATAGGTGTTCCCATAGATCTAGTCTCTTTATCTTCCCCTCAAAGTGCACCAGATTGATGCATTTAACTCCAAAATAAAATAAAAAATCTTACCGGGGGAACATGCCCCCGGACCCCCCTAGAGGATTTGAGGTCCACCCCTACTTAAAATCACATGGATAGGTTCCTAAATACACTTACCATTTTTTTTAAATAGTGACCCATGTCCATATGTGTATTTGTGGGTAGTAGATTTAAACTATAGGGCTATCACTATGGGCCCTGCCTGTACCTGTTCGCTCTGCCATGGCGTGAAGGGTCTGCTAACAAGCGACCAACAGAAAGGTTAATGTTAATGTCGTTGCACGTCACAAAGGCACGTTACCTCAAAATAAAAAATGATGGACTCATATTTGATTCAGCCACCAAACATCACATTCATGACCTAATAAACTTGTTTTGTTTTTTGGTTATTTAAGGTTGCCGCACATGTAGAAGGCAGAAGGTCTTCCTCTTTGACAAGATAACTGGAAGAAGAATACATGAGGTAGGATGTACAAGGCTTAATTGCATATATTTTTCATTGTGCGGGCCTTACTCATTAATTAATTCAGGCCTTTACAAGAAATACTAAAAGTAATATAATAAGTAATATCCAGTAATTGCTTAAAATGCTAAATTATTGTTCCCTGTGTGTTTTATGTGTTTGTGTAGGGGAAAGCAGAGTGTGAAATATGCTGGTTGCCTTGCTCTATGTCGTAAGAAGTAGTAAATATTGCATTTATACATATTTTTCTTGTTTTTAAACCTTTGAGGACAAAACCGCGTGTTGTTTTCTGCCCTCTAAAATCCAACAGCGTGTTTGATTACGTAACCAAAGTATTACAAAAACTACCCTATCTTTGTAGCATCAAAACAAAAGTAGCACACAGAAAGCTATGTATTACTGTAGCTACAGTTCCTAAGTTGGGGACCCCTATGGCAGTTAAGTATGCTCCTTTTTTAAATCAATGATAAAGTGCTGTTTTGCCTGAGGTAAATAGGATAGTGTTGGGATTTATTCAAGGAGCGCCTTGCCGTGATGATAAAAGCAATGAGTGATAATTATATACATGAGCAGAACATAGCAGTGAGGAAAAGCAGGGAAATCAGGACGAAGAGGAGAGCACTGATGAATGAAAGATGCAGTCACTATCCTTATCCCTGTGTGTTTATAACTACTCCTTGAAACACAGAACCTGAACCTCATTAAAACCATGATGAAGTTACAAAGTTCCCCTTCAACAACATTAAAACCGGCCGCTGTACAATAGCTGCCCACTGCCCCTAGTACTAGGATGGGTTAAATGTAGAGAACACTTTTCCCTGTGTGTGCTGTGTGCATGTATGTGTGACCAATAAACAGGGTTTCATCCTCCAATTCTATTTTAACGGTCCCATGTCATGCCTTTCCGGTTATTACCCGTCCCCTTGTGTGTTATGTAGCTTTTTCTGCATGTAAACGGTGTGCAGAGTCAAAAACCCTCAAAGTACACCCTGTAGAGAGTAAAACTCTAACACAGAAAAGACCTGTCTATGCTGCCCCAGAACGCCTCGTTGGAGATTTCTCTTTTTCCATTGTTTTCCCTCGGGGCAGGTTGACGTCACTAAGTCCAAATGGACCAATTGGCACACAGCTATAGAACAATAGGCACACTCTCTGCCAGGGCGGACTCCCGAGCAGCTCAGGAGTCCGCCCCGCGAGGCCCCCGGAGTGGACAGTGTGAGGTGGATTTCCCGCTGTGTTTCCCTGGATGCTGGATATACACCAAGTGCCGTGAAAAACCATGGCACGCAGACCCCACGCAGCAACCAGGAAACAACGCCAGCAATCCAGCTCACACTGTCCGCTCCAGCAGCGAGCCGTGCAACGTCCCGCCAACACGGCACCCATGACCCCACGCAGCATTCTCATCTGTTTGTGGTGTCATTTTCTTGTTGCTAATGCCATTGTAACACATAATCACTGATGTTCTGCTGTAACGGTGGTGGACTCATCAGAACAGAGTGGGCGAGCTAACCAATCAGAGCACACTGGGCTCATAGGGAGGGGGGGGGCAGGAGCTCCAACAAGGCGTGTAGGACAGAGAGTGAATACACATACTATACAGAGATGCTGTATGAGAAACCAATGTGAGTTTGGAAAATTGAACAATATAAATCTATTAGACCTCAACAATGGAATTATGATCAGTAGAAATGGCCAAAACATGGGACCTTTAATACATGTAATAATAAAGGCCTCTTTTAAATGAATCCTTCTAAATCATTTATCGGTAAAATATATATATATATATTTTTTTTCATCAATGATCTTAAAATGTGCTCTTTGTGCATTTCACAGTAGCAGAACCTGGGATAACACATGGGAGCCTGCCTGTGAATTTGAGCGCCACACTGCCACACCCGAGTCGCCAGGTCCCTTTGGTTCAGCATGAGAGCTTTTAATCAGAATCAGAAACAGGTTTATTGCCAGGTAGGTTCGCACATACTAGGAATTTGACTTGATGTCATGGTGCAGACATAAAATTTAAAAAACAAGAAATCTATTACACCGTAATAAAATACAGTTAAATAGCAATAAAATAAAAATAAAATAAAGCAGTAATTTACATGGAAATATAATGCCATGAATGAATTTTAGAATATAAACTATGAAATGTGAAATCAGAATATGTGCAGAAAGGACTATGACATTGTGTGCATTAATGTAATGCATATAGTCTATGATGTGGCAGAGGTAAAGTGTCAGCGGGCGGGCCGGGCCTTGTTTAAGAGGCTGGTAGCGGAGGGGAAGAAACTGTTCAGGTGCCGAGAGGTATTGGTCCTGATGGAGCGCAGCCTCCTGCCAGAGGGGAGTGGGGCGAACAGTTTGTGTCCAGGGTGAGAGGGGTCGGCCACTATCTTCCCTGCCCGCCTCAGGATCCTGGAGGCATGCAGGTCGTGGAGGGATGGCAGATTGCAGCCGATCACCTTCTCTGCAGAGCGGATGACACGCTGCACTGCCTGGTCAACGTGTTGTGGATCCAGGCAACGTGTTGTGGATCCAGGCAACACGTACAATGTGTACATACGTTTACTGTCTTTCTATATCTATATCTTTTATTTGCACAAATGTTTTGTATTTGTTGCAGTGTCATTTAGTATTTGAAAAATAAACACTTATTGTTTGATCATGGGCTCTATATTTATTGAGACAGTAAGCACAGCGAGTCACTCAATTGATTTTCTTGAAATACATATATATTTTACAATCCTATCTACAACCCTCTTGCTTTGCAAATCAGAAAACACTTTATAAAAATACTAGCTAACTAGCTTTTTTTTTCTAGAATAGGAAGTTGTAAATACTAAATCGACAGTGCAATTAATAGTGTAAATGGGGTTTAACATATCTGCAATATCAGGTTATCAATATGTAATAGTCATATTGATGAAAAGTATAATTACATTATATTAAGTATTTATATATATGTGATTATAATTAACATCATGATGATAGCTGTGGTCAAGAGCTCTTATAACAGTTTGTCTCATGTTTTTAGCCCCTTTTATAGCAGAATTAGCCTTCAAACATGCACAGATGTCAAGGTTGAAAGGTCGATATTTCAAAGCAGGAGCCATGCAGGGTCTTCATACTGACATATGACACTCTGCAGGTCGAGGCCTTTCCACGTATTTGGTGTAGCCCTACCCAAAAGTTTAATTTTCTCATGTCACAGGCCAACCCTGTCTCCTCAAAATTACGTTCCGACAGAACTAAACGACATTCCCAATTACGTTTAGGTAGAAACGTAATTTCTCCCACTTTACGTTTGTTTTGGACGTAACTCTACGTTTATTTTCTACATATATTTGCCATTTATTTTCTTGCTTTCCTACAATGCGCCCGACCACGCACGGGGCTGCTTATTATAAATGCATTGTAATAAATGGTTCGGCTGCATTAAATATTACACATCTACCGTAGTTCTTTATTTATCTACAGAGAACACGGACACCGGAAACTGTATTTTTCTTTACCATTCTGTTTTAATTTCACAATAAAGTTGATAATAATATTATGTTTGATATTATTATGTTTTATTAACTAAACCACTGGTTCATGTTATTAAGACCATCTTTTCTGTCGGTTTGGTGTTACAAATATCAAAACAATATGTGGATAACAACAAAAAACATCCGTCATAAACTAAACTGGAAACAGCCGTATATTTTATTGTGTTAACACTGCAAACGTGACAGTTTGTTAACCCGAACCACCTAGTGGTTAAAGCACGTTATTTAATTTCTTTGTTGAATATGTTATATGAAAAATACATATATTAAGAGTACATACTTTCATAGGGGGAAAGTAGAAGGTCAATGATAGAAATATAGAATAGAAAATATCAAGAAGATACTGAAAGTGATCTCTACAATAAAACAGTTTAGTGCCGGACGTCCAAAGATATTAACAGGAGGATGTGCAAAACAGACAAACTAATAAGGCTTTATTTAAACATTAAAGAATACTTTAGATTAAGGTCTTCTTTTAAATCAGAAAAAAGCTTTGGGGGTATCTACAGATAAATATTAAGCCTGACAAAGTACTTAACGTCTAATATATTGCATAGTTTGTTTTGGGACTTGACAATCAACCTGCACTTATTTTAACTGATATTAAACATATTAATTATACTCTTATGTATGTAGATAGAATAAGAAATGTGCAGAATATGACAGTTTAACGGTGGAGCTAAACACATATTGATAGATGTCTTGTAATGCACTGTTGAGGAACCTGCGACCCAAGTTTTTCATTCATTGCATAACTACACCGTAGTTGTGTATATGATATGTCAATAAACCTTTGAAAGTCTTGAAATGGATGTGCAAAATAGCCATTATATACAGTCTTTAATGAACTATTAGAAGAGAATAACGAGTAATGAATATACTTTATAGGGTATAAATGTTTAGTCTTCAAATATCTCGCCTGATTGTTGGCACTTGACGCTTGTCTGAAGCTCGGCGTAACCTTGGCGCAGAGCTTGAGGACTAATCACAGGGTTTGTCAAGCGAAGGGACTCGTGTCGTCCCAAACGATAACTGAGGATTATGGGTAGTGTAGTGTCTTCGGCCATCCTAAACTCCGAAAAACTATTTGTTTCTCCGAATCGAAGGGGTAAAAGTTAAACACAAAAGCATTGTACACAATTTAAACCAATCAAAGCTGTGTAATTGACAGGTATAATCTGGTGTTTTTCAGTGGATGAGTAATGCAGATATCACTGTAAAATCAATCGACATTAGAGAGAATACTTACTGTCCAAAACAGACAAAAACTATTTATGTTAATATCTGAAATGACCCTCTTAACTTCAACCTAAAGAAAATGTACATAGTCTGAATAAAGGTTAAACTAAATAAAATGCACACTTCTTGCTAGGTGTTATAAAAGTTCATTTGAATAACACATAATACAGGAATATACACACACAAATACACAGGAAATATGATCAATGTGTCTTTTTCTCACAGAAAGACTGTCAATCAAAATGCAACCTTGGCATCTCAGGAAATTAGATCCCTTATTGTGAAAGTAATGTTTTAACTAACAGCTATAATGACACTAAGTATGTGTACACATATAATATACTAACAAAGAAATAAATTAAAGACATGTACACAGATATATATATATTTATTCATTCACAAACATACATGCACAAACATTGATGTGTCTGATGTAAACATACAAATATTGCAAAGGATATTCATTTAGAAAGAACATACAAGGAGCAGATGAGTTTTCATAGTATATATATATATATATATATATATATATATATATATATATGATATCTATATGTGTATAAACAGTGTGGAGGATTTATATGGACAGTGATATCAGATATCAATTGATATATCAGAGTGATCTGTATCGCTACCAGAGGAGAAGCAGCTGGACCAGGTTGTGTGCACAGTGTTCCTCAGATAGTTCTGAATGAACGATGACAACGGTATAGGTTGGTTGCCTATTTTAGATCCTGGGAAATAGTGAATATCAGTAGCCACAGAGTGGTTTTGATTCTCGGGGCATACATGGGAACTGATAGTCTTGCAGAGTTAAGTTCATTGTCCAGTATGAGAAAGGTGTCAGTTTCTAATCAATTTCCGAATCAGAGTCACTGTCAAAATCCTCAGATGAAGCACTCTGCAAGAAGTTGATGTTTTCTGCTCCAGACAAAACTTGCAGGTAACACGCTCTGGTGTGCGTCTTCATCTCTCTGATGTTCTGCCTCTTCCTGAAGACAATGGTTTGGACCCCTTTCAACCCCTCTTCGCTCAGGCTCCAAGGCAGGTCTTAAATAGAAAACAATAACATAGAACGTCTGTTAGTAATACAGTCATTATTGTATGTCAATTGGATTTAAAATATGAATACATACTTTGTATCGGCTCACTGGGCAGAAGGCAGGACAGCTCTTTCAGGGAATCAGCACGGGCTTTGAGAGCTTTCCAATGGTGGTCCATCTCTGTGACCACAATCTTCTTCTCCTCCTGAAGTCTCCTTATTGCCATGATGATGTTAAACGCCTTTCTTTTCGTCTTCAGATCCACAGAGTCTGGATTGCATTTATGAGAAAGACTTAAGTCATGTGTATGTCAAATTAAAATGAATAGAGTCCTATGGGGTTACAGATTGACATTTGATACATTATGGGTTATGTGTCAGATTTGTTGCAAGTAGTCAACAGACTAATGTACATACCACTGTGTGGTTGCTGCCATGGCCAAGCTGTCTCGCCAGACAGAATGGTTTCCAAGCACAGAGTTTCTGTACTTACAACCATTCGGTTGTAACTTTCCACGACAGAAGTCAGGATCCCCTTCTCTGTCCTGATCTTGCGTCGTATCCTGGCACGACCTTTGCTGCCGTCTGTATCTTTATAAAGACGCTGGGATCGTCTCTTGATACTAGCCACCAGTACCTCAATTCTGCTGGCCAAGGCATCAGCATCATTTGAGGTGGTTGTTGTTTTTGCGGCTAAGAAAGAAATAAGTGAGTTAATAAGATTTAATATTAGAAAGTTTCTGAAATACCTTGACTTCATCCAAACTGGTCTAGGTATAGAGCGTCAATCAAAATTGCAGAAGGGCTATACTTTTTCTAAAGTCATCTATACATATGTTAATAATTTCCTCACCACATTGCATGTCACTTGTTTGACGCTTTTATCCAAAGCGACTTACATACTCAATACTGTGGACAATCCCCACAGGAGCAATTTGGGGTGAAGTGTCTTGCCCAGGAACACAACGACATGCACTAATCCACTGCGCCACAGCCTCCCTTACCTTCTGCCCACTCCTTGACATCATTGACCCAGTCTTCCAATTTGCTCTCTGTCACTGCCATTTGCACTTTCATGGTCTCCAGGTTCTGCAACTGGTTTTGCAGAGCTTTGGTGGCCTACAATGACAAACAATCAGAGCCAACAAGAACAAATATTTCAGGCCACAGCTTCAAATAATGCCAAAACATATAGCATCTTAAAACACATTGCTGATGTCCTTACCTTCCGATATCGGTGACACAGTGAGGTTGCCACATTTTTGAATTTTTGCTGGTTCCAGAGAGTAAGCATGTCTGTGCGTCCTGCAAGAGAGTAAGCATGTCTGTGCGTCCTGCAAACACATACAATATGATTTTTACATTATTCCAAATACCTATTGTGCTTAGGATGTAATAAGAGCATTATGTCATCTCACCTGCTTTTGACATGTGTTTGGTTGTTACAGTAATCCTAGAGAGAAAGGCATTGCACTGTTCCACCTCCTCTCCGAGTGTTAATCCAGCCCCATCCTGATACGCCCCACTCCATTTCACCTGGTTAAAAACAAATATATATACTTTTCAAATCAACAAAAAAAAGGTTAGGTGTTCAAAAAGAAAAAATTGTATCAATTGGTAATGTTTCCTTACCTCGCATTTGAAATCATGGGCTTTGGCATGAAATACCGAAAGGAAGGGTTTCATGTTAAGTAGGTGCTGGAGCTCTGGACAGCAGATACTTTTTGGAGGTAAGGCCAATATTTGCAAGTCACATCCATGCAAAATAAAGTGATTTGCCTACTTGACAGCTTTTCTTGCAAGAACAAGGGATAAGCAACAATTTCTCCCCTGTACATATTCAATGCACAGAGAAGCACTCCATGCTCCAGTCCCTCTTCGTCTACCTTGCTGGTGGATCTTTGGCCATCGGGCGGACAGCCCGGGGGAAAAGCAGAAGCCGAGAAGGGGGACTCGGGCGGACGGCCCGGGGGCAAAGCAGAGGCCGAGAAGGGGGACTCGGGCGGACGGCCCGGGGGCAAGGTAGAGGCCAAGAAGGGGGACTCGTGCGGACGGCCCGGGGGAACAGCAACAGAGCAGGGAAGTCCGCGGCGGGGAAACTCAGAGGGCCGAAGACAGGGGTGAAGGCCTCGTCGGGGTAAATTAGGGGGCCGGACTCGAGGGAGAAGGCAGAGGCTGGGAAAGTCAGGGGGCCGGGCTCGAGGGCAAAGGCATCGGCTGGGAAAGTCAGGGGGCCGGGCTCGAGGGCGAAGGCATCGGCTGGGAAAGTCAGGGGGCCGGGCTTGAGGGCGAAGGCCACGGCACTCAGGGGGCCGAGCTAGAGGGCGAAGGCCGCGGCTGGGAAACTCAGGGGGCCGGGCACAAAAACGGGCAAGAAGGCGGCGACGGGACACCTCGGGAGGACGGGCAGGAAGACGGCGTAGGCCGCGATGGGGCCCCTCCGGGGTCAGCTGGATCGCCGGAGCAGGAGCACAGGGATCGGGAGCACTGGGAGCTGGAGATGGTGGAACCCCCGGTGGTACAGGAACCGGTGTCGGCCGGATAGGAAACGGAGCCGTCGGGACAGGTGCAGACGGAACCCAATGTCCGCTCCCTGGATGTTCACTGGTGTCAGGGGGGAGTGTTAGCGCCGTCTGAAATCCACCACCAGTTCCTTGGTCTTCGTTGCATTGAGCTGGAGGTGGTTCCTCTGGCACCAGAGGGTGAAGTCCTGCGTCAGCTCCCTGTACTCCCTGTCGTCCTCGTTGGAGATGAGGCCAACGATGGCGGAGTCGTCAGAGAACTTCTGCAGGTGACAGGTTGCAGTGTTGTGGGTGAAGTCTGCAGTGTAGAGGGTGAAGAGAAACGGTGCCAGCACCGTCCCCTGGGGGCCCCCCGTACTGCTGATGATGATGTCTGATTGACACTCCCTGGTCCTCACATACTGTGGGCGGTTGGTGAGGTAGTCCAGGATCCAGGAGGTGAGGTGGTGATCCACCCCCGAGAGCTGCAGCTTGTCCCCCAGGAGCGGGGGCTGGATGGTGTTGAAGGCACTGGAGAAATCAAAGAACATGATCCTCACAGTGCCAGTGCCCCCCGGCTTCTCCAGGTGGGAGAGGGACCTCTGCAGCAGGTAGATGACGGCGTCATCCACCCCGATGGCAGGCTGGTAGGCGAACTGCAGCGGGTCCATTGATGGTGCCACAATGGGCCGGAGGTGTCCAAGGACCAGCCTCTCCAGAGTCTTCATCAGCTGTGATGTCAGCACCACCGGCCGGTAGCTGTTGAATTCCTTGGGACGAGGGGTCTTTGGCACAGGTACCACACAGGACGTCTTCCACAGTTGTGGTACCCTCCCTTGCTTCAGGCTCAGGTTGAATAGAAGCTCCACAATCCCACACAGCTGATCCGCACAGGATTTGAGGAGCCTCGAGCTGATACCATCTGGACCCGCCGCTTTCCTCGCCTTACACTTCTGCAGTTCCCTCCTCACCTGGTTGGTTGTGAAGGACACGGTGTCGTCAGCGGGTGGAGAAGAACCAGGGGCTGATGTGAGAGGTGTCTGTGAGCTGAGGACCGGGGGCTGAGTAGAGGTGGGAGAGGTGACAGGGCCATTTCCAGGCAGTGGGGACAATGGGGGGTGCAGCAGGGGGGAATGGGTCGGGGGGGGGGGGGGGCGCATGACTGATCAAATCTGTTGAAGAAGATATTCAAGTCGTTTGCCCACTGGCGGTCCCCCCGGACCTGGGAGTCTGGCTCTTTGTAGCCAGAGATGGTTTTCAGGCCTCTCCAGACTCCGCTGACGTTCCTCTGCAGCAGCTGTTCCTCCATCCTCTTCCTGTAGCTGTTTTTCCCCTCTCTGATTTTCCACCTCAGCTCCCTCTGTACAGTCTTCAGCTCCTCTCTGTTGCCAGATCTGAAGGCCCTCTTTTTGTCTTTCAGGAGAGCCTTTATTTCAGGGGTAATCCAGGGTTTGTTGTTGGGAAAACACCGTACAGTCCTGGTGGGTACGACGTTTTCGTCACAGAAGTTTATATAGTCTGTGATGCAGTCTGTAAGGCCGTTGATGTCCTCCCCATGAGAGTCAGTGAACACATCCCACGCAGTAGTGTCAAAACAGTCTTTCAGGGCCTCCTCAGACTCCTCAGATCACTTCTTCACGGTGCGTGTGGGCACCGGCTGCCTGTGGACCAGAGGTTGGTACAGCACAGAACTCAAGATAAAGATACCCTTATTACTTATCGTAACTGCACATACAATATATCCGATTAAAGCTGAGACTCCACAGATTATAAAGGGTATAGTATCATCACTGAGCGATCCGAACTCGCGACAGGGGAAGCAAACACAGACATCACAACACGTACCTTTACGGAGCTTTTACGGCAGATCGCCTCACCATAGCTGTCAATTAGATCAAAAGACGTGTTCAATGGCATTAAAACGAGAAAAAACTAGGCTGTATAGGTTGATCCATGGGTTGATAATGTGACTGTCGGTTTGAAAAAATTATTTATAATCCATAATTTCCATTTTTATGTAAAATTCGGAGCAAATAAGTTAGCTGCTAATGGTAGCCACCAGAGTGTATGCAGCTTCCGGTTTTGGCCACGCGTCACTCTCACTCCTTATTTGTTAACGTGTTGATGTGTGTAGAACTTCCCCTCGATTCCATTGGCTCTAGCGGTTATAAAGAGATTTCATTCATCAAAATCGACCAAGGGGGGCCAGAGATAGGTCAAATCCACCCAAATGACCCCAAAAGTAGTTTTTTTGGGCTAAATCTCTCTAAAAAGGTCAAATTTCACTTATTTTGCATCAATCTTGATACAGGGTACTTATTATATGTTGTACTTTGGATTCCTAAAGCTTTTAGTCTACTAACCCATCATCCAAGGGTAGTTTTCACTATAAGTAAAAAAGAATTTTTGGACGGACACTATAATTTACAGTTTTTTACAACCTGGTCTCACCAGAATGCGTGACTCCACCACGACTCCTTAACACCGCAGTGCGTGGTGGAGTCACGCACTCTGCTACATTTGCGTGTCAACACCACGCAAACAACCCCAATGTAAAGTGAATGAGGTTCCTTTGTCGTGGTGCACACACGCATTTTCTACAACGTCCCGCAGTGAGCTTTTATTCTATAAAACGTTTTTAAAATCTACTTTATAGCTTGTAGCAACTCACGGGAGGCTTCTTTAATTTATTTGTATTCATAATCATTTTTATTTTTCGTCAGAATGTATTATGGTTAGGGCTGTCAGTCGATTAAAATATTTAATCTCGATTAATCGCATGATTGTCCATAGTTAATCGCGATTAATCGCAAATTAATCACACATTTTTTATCTGTTCTAAATGTACCTTAGAGGGATATTTTTCAAGTTTTTAATACTCTTATCAACATATGAGTGGACAAATATGCTTTATATGTTTGTTTATTATCATTTGAACAATGACAAATATTCTCATGAATATTAAACACAACAACCTCTGAACATTACAAATATTCGCCTCAATTCAACCTGGAACCTCTCTCATACAATAATACAATACAAAGTGTGTGTGTGTGTGTGTGTGTGTGTGTGTGTGTGTGTGTGTGTGTG
>CALSBW010025603.1:173493-190629 GCA_943590975.1 Lindbergichthys nudifrons
ACTTTAAAAAGCTGAATGTTTTAAAAAGTATAACATATTTTGAAAAAGTTGAAAGTTTCCCCATCATGTGCTGAAAAGGCTGAATAGTTTGATATTTTAATGGTTCCTGCAGCTGAAATTAGGCTCAAGGAGTTAAATAAAGATATGAAATGTAAGTAGTAGTGAATGAATGTTTACAAACACCTGTGTGTGTAAACCCAGAGATCAAAGGTTACCATGGTGACGACTTATGACGATTTACCAACTGCAGCACTGAGTCCCATTAAGAATGCATTGAGGATTATATCTGACAATTTTGCCACCTGTTCAAAAACTATGGCTCCTATCAAAAAATGATCAGACCGTGAGCATCAGGGAACCCCAATGAACTGATATACAGATGGAGCACTGATATATGTTGTTTTTTTGGTTTTGTGTGTAAAATGTGGAGATGGGAGCAGTTTGTCTAAAGTGTACTTCTAAAATTTAACGTGGGAATCAATTGGGAGCTAGGTGGACTTTTTGTCTCTTCATGCCCTCAAGAGGCATTTTGTTTAATATATTTTCTTAATTTAATTTAATTTTCCAACCTAGGAGAGGTTTTCCTACGTTTTTCATGAAAAAATATGTCTGAGGAGTGTAGGGTTTGGGAATTATGGCAAGTTTAAAACATTTTTGGGGGAGAATTTCAAGCACTCCTGCACTCTGTTTTGAGATCAAAGCACTCTAGACTTAACGAGCTGTGCCATCCACACTAATGTTAAAATCTGAAAAAGGCCTCTACCAACCTCCAAACTAAGTTAAATATCTCAAAAAGTGTAAAATATATGAAGTTATGGAGAGCCAAAGTATTGGTGAAATAATAAGGGGAAGAATAAAGATTTGAAGAACTATAGTGGAATGCTGTGGCACAGCAATCGCACTAATTAAGAACAAATATTAAACAAAATGTCTCTTGAGGGCATGAAGAGACAAAAACTCTTCTTCAGATCAAATGGAAAGGCTCTCCTTTCACAGCACATCTCCATGGAAACCTTTGATCTCTGGGCTTACACACACAGGTGTTTGTAAACATTCATTCACTACTACTTACATTTCATATCTAACTCCTTCAGCCAACTTTCAGCTATAAACCATTCAACTATTAACTAATTCAGCTATTTCAGGACATTGAGGCTATACATGTTGTTGTTTTTACCTTTTTTAAACCTTTTCTTTTAAATATTAAGCTTTTTCACTATTTTGTTTACTCTTTTAGTTAGGGCTGCTCGATTATGGCAAAAATCATAATCTCGATTATTTGGGTCAATAATTAGGGTCTGAGACCTAGGTCGGCGAAGGCCCTATTGAAATTGGTCGCGCAGCGACCGATAAACCTTTGACCCCCGCAACATATGTGAAAACTCATCAAATTTTGCACGCGCGTCAGAAGTGGTGCAACTTCAGATGTGTAATTGGTTCCGGAACTTTGCGTCAAAAATTGCATAGGCCACGCCCACTTCCGTTTTTAACGTAAACTCCCCCCACTTTAACTTTCACGTAAACGAACAAAACTCGCTACGCATATCTAGGGTGCGGAGACAAACCAAAAAGCCTCTTGGAGGGGTATAAAGTAACGTGCAGGAAGCCGGCCATTTTTTATTTGGCGTCGGAAAAACGCGATTTATCGCGTTTTTCGTCCTCCGCACGAAATCTATCTTCTCCCAGGGACTTTATCCGTACGACTCGAAATTCGTCGGGTAGCATCTCGAGACATGGGCAATTCAAAGTTATCACAGAAGTTTTTTTCTTTCGCACGGCGTAGCCGTGATATGGCGCCAAATTTCGTGTTCGCTCGATGCTAGACGATCCCTCGCCATGGAACACGATGATGTCATAACGCCAACTGACATACTCAGAACACCACCAAACTTCACGTGATGGTTAACACTGCGGCCCTGAACAGCTCTACGTCAAATGTGATGTTACTTAATATGGCGTTACCATGGCCATATCCCTTGCCATAAAACACGTTGTCGCTGTAACTCCAATGGACACGGTCCCATCGTCCCCCAATCTTCACTTTTATATCACCGGTCCATGCCTCAACAGCTCTACATGAAAGCTGAGATCTCACCGTATGCCGTTTCCATGGCAACGCATCCCTCGCTGTTAAGCACCATATTGCTTTAACTCCTGTGTAAATGGTCCAAACTGCACCAGACTTCAGACTATCATTAATGGTCTGGCCCTCAACAGCTCTAAGCCAATTATGGGATGTCATCATATGCCGTTTCCATGGCAACGCATCCCTCGCCATAAAACACAATGTTGTCTTAAGTCAATGGAAAATGATCCAAACTGCACCAGACTTCAGATGATGTCTAATGGTCCGGCCCTCAACAGCTCTACGCCAATTATGGGATGTCATCATATGCCGTTGCCATGGCAATGCATCCCTCGCTAAAAAACACGAAGTTGCCGTTACTCAATGGAAAATGATCCAAACTGCACCAGACTTCAGATGACAGTTAATGGTCCGGCCCTCAACAGCTCTACGGCAATTATGGGATGTCATCATATGCCGTTTCCATGGCAACGCATCCCTCGCCATAAAACACAATGTTGTCTTAACTCAATGGAAAATGTTCCAAACGGCACCAGACTTCAGATGATGGCTAATGGTCTGGCCCTCAACAGCTCTATGCCAATTATGGGATGTCATCATATGCCGTTTCCATGGCAACACATCCCTCGCCAAAAACCACAATGTTGCCGTTACTCCTATGAAAATGGTCCAAACCGCACCAGACTTCAGATAATGGCTAATGGTCCGGCCCTCAACAGCTCTACGCCAATTATGGGGTGTCATCATATGCCGTTGCCATGGCGACAGATCCCTCGCCAAAAAACACGGTGTTGTCCTAACTCGATGGAAAATCCTTCAATTGGCACCAGACTTCAGATGATGGCTAATGGTCCGGCCCTGAACAGCTCTGTGCCAATTATGGGATGTCATCATATGTCGTTGCCATGGCGACAGATCCCTCGCCATGAAACACAGTGTTGTCATAACTCGATGGAAAATGGTCCAAACTGCACCAGACTTCAGATGACAGTTAATGGTCCGGCCCTCAACACCTCAATATGACAATAGTGAGTTTTCCTCAAAAGCTGTTGCCATGGCAACGCATCCCTCGCCGTTAAGCATGATATTGCTATAACTCCTGTGTAAATGGTAAAAAAGTGTTCACATTTCACATGTGTGCTAACCGTCAAGCCCTCGAGAGATACATGTGACAGTTTTGAGATTTCGTCAAATGTCGTTGCTATGGTAACAAAATGGTCGCCGTGAAACACGGTTTTCTCATAATTCCAGTTAACATGCTCCAAACGGCACAAAACTTCACAGGTTTTATAACGATGCAGCCCTCAACACATAGGCGTATTATGGGGTGTCATCAAATTATGTTGCCATGGCGACAGATCACTCGCCATCAAACACAATGTTTATTATATGTACAGCACTTTGGCTCGACCAAAAATCGTTTAAAAATGTGCTATATAAATAAAACTTGATTTGATTTGATTATGATACTGCTGTAACCCCTAAATACATTGTCCGATCGGCCTGAAACCTCCCATGTTTGCCAACGGCCGAGTCCTCGAGACACCTACACACACACCTCGACGTGCGGACAACAGCCTGCGGAGCGTCGAAGACCCGCTCAACGCTGCTTGAAGCTTTAATTGTAATTGCGATTATTAAATGTGATTATTCATTGACTTTGAGAACATCCATTTATGTACTTTAAAACAAATACAAATAATAATTTGAACTTTTTAACTGTTGAATTATACGTTCAGGGTAATCAACTGAAAAACCAATACAAAATAAAATAAAATAAATTATACATTCATGTCTACATTTAAATAAATAATGTCAAAAATAAGAAATACCAATAAACAAGATCAACAAACATGTTGCAGTGCACTGTCACAACCTGAAAACTCCTTAACATATAGCCAACATTTTGGTAAAACATATTCAACATATTCCACTCAGTTAAACATCAAAGGCTGGCCCACCGTCATGGTCCAGAAGTAACAGGAAATAAATGTTGAACTACAATTTAAGACCAAATAAAAATGTTTTGGCCACCATGGCAAATGCTGGTAGGGCTGCTCATCTCATCTCTTAAAGATTTTTTGCTAGAAACACCAGCCTGTTTACATGGTCTGGTTTCAGAGATGAGCGCAGGCAGGTGACAATATTGCCACCGGTACTGAAGACTAGGGCTGCTCGATTATGGCAAAAATCATAATCTCGATTATTTGGGTCAATAATTGATATCACGATTATTAAAAACGATTATCCATTTACTTTGAAAACATCAATTTATTGGAGAAATTTTGTTTGAACAGTATGTTTTTAACAGTTGATTACCCTGAACTTTAAGTATAATTCAACAGAAAAACCAACAAAAAAAAGTAATAATAATAATAAAAAAATAATCGTTTTATTTCGATTACGTTGTTTCGTTGTTTATTGGTATTTAATCGTAATCACAATTAAAATACGATTAATTGAGCAGCCCTACTTTTAGTTTAACATTTCACTTTCAAGTTTTCAACAAAGTCATTGCAATGCATTTGAGCTGTAACAATTTGATTAAAATCATTTCACTTTTCTGCATTTATCCGCTAAGATCAGCAACACACTTACTTTGTTTTTGTAGCTAAAAGCAGCTACCATTCAGCTAATAAAATATTCAGCTTTTTCTGCATTGTCAGCTAAATTCAGCCACAAAAGTTCACAGTTTACAGCATTCGCACGCATTTTCTGCAGGAAATACATTTTCTAGTTATTTCCCCAATACTTTGGCTCTCCATAACGTCAGCTTACTTTCAGCTACAGAAACCATTCAAATATTAAACTATTCAGCCTTTTCCGGAATCGATGGGAAACCTTCAACTTTTTAAAATGTTATACTTTCTGAAATATTCAGCTTTTTAAACTCTTTTTTTAACATGGAAGTCAATGGGACCACTCTTCAAATCCTCTTTAACTACACTATTGGATGACGTGATTAATCACATCAATTCCTTAGTCATTGAAGCTGTGAAGTTACAGTATACAGTTTTACCTTTACAACAATGCATTGTAATATCATGGATGTGAAATTACAATACATTGCTGTGAAGACATCCACAGTAAATTGCTGTGAACCTTACTGTGAAAGTCATGCAAAAAGTTGCCAGGTATTTATTGTGAATTCATGGTGAATATTTTTACAGTGTGGACTTTGGGGGCATTTTTTCTATTATAACTCTTAAAAAGTCTTAAATTTGATAATCTGAATTTAGGGCCTTAAAAAGGTCTTAAATATGACCAAAAAAATAAGAAAGGTCTTAAATATGATTTAGAAGGTCTTCAAAATTATCGGATTCGAAAGGTACTTCTGTGTTGCGATCGCGTCTAAATGTGTTTTGGGGGAAATGTCCGGGCTGCAAAGTAACCAGTACGGTAATAGCCTTTCAGTTCCCCCCAACAATTTGTATTGAAATAAATCAACATGGAACCAGTAATCACTAACTTTGTTTCCCCCGGCCCCTTATCGGAGAACACCCAGCTAGTAACCTAGCAACCAAGCTTCAGCTACCGGCAGTCAGAAACTCATGTATCTTCGAATCTACTTACAAATGAATATGGGGAAGTGTAAGTTCAACCGTATTTGGTTGGAAAACATCTAATTTAGTGCTTGGTTGAAACCATAGACTGTATATATAAATGGACGTAGGGTCCGTGACGTCACCCATAGGATTCTGCAGAGTTGCCGAGAAGCCCTTAGTAGGCGGAGTCGGCCACTAACGGCTCGACAGTGGCGTCAGAGTCTAACTCCCGCCTGGTCCAGCCTGCTCCAAATAAGGGCAAAGAGGCGGAGCCGAGGCGGGACCTGCTGCCTCCAGCTGGGAAGTAACAGAGCTAGCTCAAGCTAAGAAGCTAAGCTAACATGCTACCCATCTGCACACTGCCGTCACATTTTACATTTCTAAGGTAAGCGGACATGAAACTATTCAGCAAAACTATAAATAATAATCTAAGTTGAGTTTTTAGCATAATACTTCAGAATCTTAAAATCCCCTAACGTATGCAATGTGCTAAATGCAACACAGGAATCAAGCAAATTAATATGTTTGCATGACATTAGTTATTTATATTTTGCTATCACTTAATTATACATTTAATACATTTAAGTCAAGCTAAGGTACATGTGATGGTAGCTAGTTAGTGCTCTTACCTGTGAAGCCTCCTCCAAACAGCATTATAACCAGACTGTATCATTAAAACTACAAGTACCAGTTCTAGATCCTTGACTTTAGACAAACAATTCAAAAGACAAAATGTATTTAAAGACCCATCTTTATTTGAAGGTGCCTCTTAACCTGAGATATTAGTTATACAGTAATAGTATTGACAATCTAAAAAAACTGAGCAACTCAACAGTCAACTTTATATTTCTTATTGTCTAAAGCATTTATCATTTTCATTTTTCCCCTCTCATATTCAGTGTGGAGTGTGGAGGGATTGAGACAGCGTGGTGTCCAGAGAGCTGCAGAGACTTCAGAGAGAAACCTCCGTGTGATGGACGTCCTGTCTGTTGGTTTGGAGAGGACTGAGGGTCTTTCCTCTGTGAGGAGGACCAGGCCTGATGGAGGAGCCCATGCATAGCTGATACCAACTGCACAGGCCTAGTCTGTCACTTTATTTGACTAAATGTGTTTACTTATACATTTAATAGGTTTACACCTTCTGTCCATATGTGCTTTTTTATTTAAAACATGTTTGATTAACTTTTGGTTCACATTTCAATAAATTGAATTTGTATTTGCACTCCTTTTGTCCATTATTCTTACTGAAAATGTTACACATTCACATCCGACTGAAGATTGGCCCCATTTATTTGTGAGGTTGCAAACTCTGCGGTACAAGGTACATGTTGTGAAGCTCATGAAGTGAAGTGAGGCAAATAGAAATAATCAGCTGATGGAGTGTAGATGTGGAAATAGGTGCATTCAATCAGCTGACTGTGTTTTCACAATAAAAGTAGTTTTTTAGTGAATGTCCTGTACTGGTCTTAAAATCTCATAACATCAGCTTTTAATTTTCCTCTTGGATGTTCTTCTTGACCCTCAGAGAAGGAGAAAATGTTGAGTCGTGTCTTTCAGGCATGTCCTTTCCTAACAAAAATTACAGGAAACATAAAACATATTATTGCAGAACAAGTGTGTTATTTATGAAAGAGGTGTGTTTGTGTTTAGGGGCTGTAGATATAATTATTTTGTAATTGTAATGTTTTATTTTATTTCAACAGTGAGCTACAAAGACAATCAGAATATGAATGAACAGTATGGCATTCATCAACATTGAAATATATTTTATTATCAAAATAATATTTAACTGTTATCAAAACTTAGTGCAACTGTAGAAGCTTGCTCTGTTGTCTCACTGAAAGAATAACTTTGACCACGTTTTTTACAGACAATATTGAGAGATAAATAGTAGCAGCTCTCACTAATAGCTTTGCCTTCAATACCTTAAATTAGAAAGCTGACAGTCATATTGCTTGTTAACATCTAAATGTAACCCTTTGCATGGAAGAAACCCTCAACTTCACTGATGTGTAGGTGATCTAGTATTTAGTATTGTTTAATGGAATGTATAGCAGTGTATTAAAGTCAATACTTCATTTATTTAAACCAATATCTTTCTTGGTTCTTTGTACAGTATGAAAAAAGAGTATTTGTACCTGTGCTGAAGTTCACTGCTGTGAGGAGTCCAGTTCTGTCTCTCACTCTCTGGTCCAGCCTGTATGCATCACCTGGAGACTTTAAACAAACAGATATATATGTAAAGTACCATGTGTACAAACAATATAACTGTTCTGTTGAACATGTTGGATTGTGTATTGTCCGAGTCAGGGTCCTTTTTATTTTACCGTAACTTTGGAAGTTGTGTTACCAATGCTTACTATTTATTTGATACCAATTTGGTAATGCAATTAATAAAAACAACAAGATTTGGGTTCGTTCTTCAGATGACTGTGATGTTAACGTGTAAGCTCAATAATGAACTCCAGCTCAACCAACCATATTGTAATATCTAAGTAATCATCTTGAAATATGACATTAATAATTGTAATATACACACATCTTATTGTGAGGTTGATTTCACATATACTACTTCGACGTTAGCTTGTCTACATACTCGAGCATAGCCAATTTAAATTAACCTTAGCATGCATACAGTTCCTACCTACATAATAAAATATCTCTCTAAGTTACAAGGATGACCTTATGTTATCAACCTCAAACAGAAGCCGTTTGTTCTACAGTATTATCCCACTTAACGCTTAACACTTGTCTATTTCGTTTTAACCTTTATATATACAGTCTATGGTTTTAAGTTAACTTGGAGGATACGATTAGCATCGTTAGCACCGATGTAGCTACCACTCGCTTACACGCTAACCCAAGCCTTAACATTCATTACGTAGCTGATTAAAATCATAAACACATAAATAAAGTACTCGAATTTCACTTACCGCAAAACGGCATTCATGCACCGTCTGTTTCAACCGCAGAGCGAGTCACAATAGTCCGATATATAAGCATGAAGAACAAACAAACACAGCCGGGGTCAAGTTGTGTTCCCTGGATGAACTGAGCAGGCAGATCCCTGTAGCTTCACGGAGACGGAGCAGCTAGCAGAGAGACAAGAAGCTAACAGCAGCAGTCACTTGACAGAGCTGTCACTCAATGTGACCACGCCCTAATTTATGCAAAAACTTTAAGACCTAATATAAATAAAAGGGTCATGTTAGAAAACAATTCACTCACAGATTCATAATCATGAAGGTGGAATCTAACTATATCTATAATAATATTTATTGGATCCATGGGTAGAAACATGTTTTTTTAGGCTGTGAAATTGGGCATTTTAACATGGGGGTCTATGGAAATTGCTCCTTTCTGCAGTCATCGCCTATCGGCCAATATATGAACTGCAGTTTGTGGCACTTCCGTATTGGCGTCCCGGCTCTTCCCCAGAGTTTGCCGCTTGGTTGAAACCAGTGGAGAGGAACGTGTTTGAAGCCCGCTGCACCTTTTGCAAAAATAAATAGCGTTTGTTTTGCTAATGTAGCGTTAGCTAATTGCAGCGTTAGCAACACCCGCAACAACACCGGGGGACCTCCGGGCGACGTCAACCCTAAAAGTGGAGGTGCTGTAGACGCTAAATACCGTAGTTAAACACCAATCATACAACAGCAATGATGAAAGATTGTAGCCAACACACACACACACACACACACTAGGGCTGCTCGATTATGGAAAAAATCACGTTAGAAATCACGATTATTTTGGTCAATAATTGATATCACGATTATTAAATACGATTATTCATTGACTTTGAAAACATCCATTTATTGAACTTTAAAACAAATAATAATTGAACAGTATCTTTTTAACTGTTGATTACCCTGAACGTATAATTCAACTGAAAAACCAATACAAAAATAAATTAAATAAATGATACATTTAAATAAATAATATCAAAATAATAAATACCATTAAACAAGATCAACAAATATTTTGGAGCGCACTTCCACAAGCTACTAAACATATATAAATATGATAAATACAAATAAATTAGACCAAAATAAATTAGATCAAATAAGTTCTAGTGCACTGTCACAACCTAGCAAAGCTAAATAATGTTTTTTTTCGATTATGTTGTTTTCGTAATTGTGGCAGACCAAAATCGTAATTGCGATTAAAATACGATTAATTGCACAGCCCTAACACACACACACGCACACACAGACACACTTTTTGTCTAACACGCTAACACAGTTCTGTACTGTTATGCTGTTATGTTCAGTCATTGTTCTTATGTTGAACATGAATACATTTACTTTGTAAGTAATTATAGGACGTATTTCTTCTTTCATAGCAATTTTCCTTCATACTTTCTTGCCGTGAAATAGGTCTTAAATTCTATTCAAAGTGGTCTTAAAAAAGTCTTAAAAAGTCTTAAATTTGAGTTGGCGAAACCTGCAGGAACCCTGTAAGTAATATACAATAAAACAAATACAAAAACAATACAAAAAGAAACAGAGTAGAATTAAATAGTGCAAGAGAATGTTGCAAGACTAATGTGCAAGTAATGCAGATGAAGTAAACTATAAACATGTCAACAAAATTCCATAAGCTAAATGATGCAGAGTAAGTGACTAAGTTGTTTTGCTTGCAAACCACATTTAGATTTATTGGCATTAAAGATTGTCCATTTCAACTGAGCTCCTGTCTTCATTGGTGCTTCGCCCTCTCACAGGCCCCCATGAGGGCCTTCCCCCGGGGCCAGGCTGTTGGCATGTGATGTCATCTCCTCCTGTTCATACAGGACCTCCGACCCAGCTGTTGGCCATAAAAGAGTGACCAGATTGATAGACCCCTCCCACGTGAGGGAATGTAACCTGAGTGTGTAAATCTGCAGCGCATGGTGTCCTCACAGTCGCACCAGGTACTGAGAGAGACAAACATCTCTGGGATGTGACAGCACAGAGACAGGCATGCCTCAGCAGACTGTCCCAGTCGAGCTCTGTTGATGAAACCATGATCCTGGCCCCCACCAACATGTTAAAGTCCACCCAAATTTAGTTTTTCACTAAACAGAGATTCAGTACATAAATAATATATACATAAATCCTCCACTAAATACAATATCACAGTACTTATTGCAATATAACTTGTGTTTAAGCTAATGTTTAAATGAAGAGATATTAGAGGGTAAACATGTTATACTTTTGTTAACCACAGATTAGTTCTAAGCTGGTGTCTGATATGAACAGTGTGCATGTAGCAGCTCACACATGTGGGGACAAACTGTACAGCTCTATTTTTACCAGCAGCACCACCATTTGCCCTCTCATATCTCAAATGTCTGTGCTGTAAATGTGCCACGGCGCACACATACTGTATACGGTATGCCATATACGGAGGGGATACCATGTACAGTAAGTATGAGAGTACGGCTCATATATCGGTACATACTGTTCAGCTTCTTTTTTAGGTTAGTGCTTCTGCCCTCACCCCCTCCAGTTATTCATGAAAAGTTTCAAAAGAGGCGGCGAAACATGCTGATATTTGTTGAAGCAATCCCATCAGAATTTCCAATTGTACATATAAATGTTGTTTGAGTTGAATTTGTCTGGAGAAAGGCATTGGTTGCTCGGTTGCTGTTTTAATTGAATACTCGTGATGAATATTTATAGCAGCCTCCTGGTGTGTAGGTATTTATTTTGACTTTATCCTTAAGATTGTTAATTAATTAATTATTATTATAAAATTATAATAATATTTATTATATTCTATTTCCTGATTCTTGAAAGTGGTCGGAGACAGGTGTGTGAAAGAGATATCACATGTTCAAACTGAAAAGACATCACGGGAATCTGTAGACCAAAAACTAAGTTAGAGAAAACAATGTCAGGCTGCAGGAGATAAACAGAAACTGATAACATTCTAACGTGCAAAGCATACACAATGTTATTTAGTGCATGTGACACATGCAACTGTAGGTTAACATGGAGCCTGTTGCATCTAACATCAATGCCACAACAACATTATAGTAAAGACCGCAGCACTAGTGGTTGAATGGAAAATCACCAGCCACCTTATTTTGAGTCATGGCAGCACTGGCCCACTTATGGACGCCCCAGATATGGACCCTAACCCTCTGATAATCTTTGGGGTGGCGTCTGAACAGATGCATTCATCAACAGATCAGGCAGACCTTCTCCACATTATTGGTGAGATGACTGATTATTTTAGGTTGGAAGAATGCAGCGCCACCGTCCTATAAACACTGCATGGAAGAGGTGAGATCACAGAACAAACACGTTAAACACACCGTCCAGGGACTTTAGAATGGTGTAGGTCGGACAACCATTTCTCTTTATACAAAAAGATCCCCTTTAGCCCAATCATAAAACACCTTCCATATCTTTCCTATTTTATTCTGATATATTTATGATGGATTTTATTAATTATATTTTGGTTAACAGTTTGAATGTTTGCATAAATGTGGAAACATTTAATAAAAAACATTGAATTATGGCAGCAATGGTGGATTTAAGAAATGATGCAGAAAACTGCTACAAAATCACTACACAGTGAAAGTGGCTTTATCTCAAATCAGCTTCATTTGCTCAGGCTCGAAAATGACATTTCCAGAACAAATGACCATAACTTCACTTCTAAAAGGGGAAAATTAATAATCTTTCTCTCAAAGTAATGATAAACCTGTGAGTTGGATGTATAAAAGTCAGAATCAATATAGATGTTTATTATTTTAAAGAAAATTCAGATTGAACATAGTAAAAAAACTGTAAATTATAGTGTCCGTCCAAAGATTCTTTTTTACTTATAGTGAAAACCACCCTTGGATGATGGGTTAGTAGACTAAAAGCTTTAGGAATCCAAAGGAGGGGCTCGGTCTGAGTGTCGCCCCGCTCTGGTCACCCCGGATCACCAAGCAACTCAGATGCACCGATAGAGCAGTTACAGGGTTCCTGCGGGGTCTTAAAAAGTCTTACATTTGATAATCTAAATTTAAGGCCTTAAAAAGGTCTTAAATATGACCAAAAAAATAAGAAAGGTCTTAAATATGATTTAGAAGGTCTTAAAAATTATGGGACTTGAAAGGTACTTCTGTGTTGCGATCTAAATGTGTTTTGGGGGAAATGTCCGGGCTGCAAAGTAACCAGTACGGTCATAGCCTTTCAGTTCCCCCCAACAATTTGTATTGAAATAAATCAACATGGAACCAGTAATCACTAACTTTGTTTCCCCCGGCCCCTTATCGGAGAACACCCAGCTAGTAACCTAGCAACCAAGCTTCAGCGATGCGGCAGTCAGAAACTCATGTCTCTTTGAATCTACTTACAAATAAATATGGGGAAGTGTAAGTTCAACCGTATTTGGTTGGAAAACATCTAATTTTGTGCTTGGTTGAAACCAGTGGAGGGGAACCTGTTTGAAGCCCGCTGCACCTTTTGCAAAATAAATTAGCTTTTGTTTTGCTAATGTAGCGTTAGCTAGTGCAGCAGCTCCCGCAACAACACCGGGGGACCTCCGGGCGACGTTTGGGTCTACGTCAACCCTAAAAGCGGAGGTGCTGTAGACGCTAAACCACTCCTAAATACAACGCCTATTGGTGAGGTATGGGGGTGCTCTTCTTCCAATTGATCGCGAAGCCCAACTTGGTTAGGTGTAGGATCAATTGGGCTGTGTAAAACATTGCCCGTTCCCTGGACCTGGCCATGACTATGAGGTCGTCCAGATAAAAGAAAACTCTCATGCCATGGGCGCGCAGCAGTTGGAGCGTGGGGACAGGGAGTAGCCCGAACGGCAGTCTGTTGTTCTTGTAGGCTACACCCTGGAAGGCAAAACGCAAATACTTTCTGTGTTTCGGAGCAATCTCGACATGAAAGTAAGCATCCTTCAGGTCGATGGTTGTGAACCAATCGCCTGCCTACACCAGCCCCAGTAACTGTTTTATAGTTAACATCTGGAATTTTCTGCGTGAAAAGGGGAGATTCAGGCCGCGAAGATTAAGAATGGGAATTCGCCTGTCTTCTTGGGAACCAGGAAGTACAGGGAATAGTGCCCCACCTCTCTGTCTTGAGTGTGCACAGCAGACACTGACTGTTTTTGCACCAGGGCCTGCACCTCTGCCGAGACGATAGCTTTGCCTCTCTTATGCCTGTAAACGGAGGAGGGATGCTGCAAAACTGGAGTGAATAACCCAGTCCCAGCGTCCTGTCCATCCACTCTGTCAACACACAGCTGCGCTTCCATTCCCCATAACACTGCGTTAGGGGATGTGCAATCAGCTGTGGGGACCCAGCGATAAAGCTGTGGTACTCTCTGGTGACCCGTACCGCCGCAGAACTCCCCGCGAAGGGAAGCTCTGCCCATGGACACAGAAAGGGCCGACTCTCTACTGAGGTCCTTGAACGCACCGCGGCGCGCTCTCGTGGGAGCGCGCGCTCCGCCATGATGCATTCACCCAGACAGTGAAATGCATCAAGCGGAGTTTTTACACTCGCCGTTATGTGTTTCCTAACCCTGCTACGCCGAGCCGAAGGATTAGCCGGCAGGCACTGCAGGTCGCAAGCAGGCCCAGGTTGGTCGCCGCGTGGTCGGACCCCAGGCACTCGATGCACTGGCGGTGGAGGTCGGCGGCCTGCAATGACGCCCGAGCACGAAGGACAGAGCCGTTGCTCCAGCAAAGGTGAGTCAATTTTCTTCGATTTTATGTTTTATCCATCTCTCTTCACTCTCTTGCTTGCTGAAGAGAAAGAGATGACAGTCAGGAGGCGAGGCCTCCTTTTATGCGGTGAGATGCGCGCGCATTCAGGTAGGCCGGCCCTGGTGCCGGCTACGTCTATAGAAGTCTCAGTGGATGAATGCTTGCATGATATGATCAAGGGGAGTACCCTTAGAGTCCAGTAGAGGGCGGAGCCTGTGAGAGATATAACAGAACTGCAATAAAATAAAGGCATTCACAGGCAACAGGAACACTCACATATAGTGCTTATTATAGAAAACACACAAAACATGAACACAATATCTCATTCATCAAAAAATAAAGGATTTGTTAGCGAGGTCACAGGTCATTTTTTATGTATGTACAGAATAGTACATACACGTGGTCATGGAACTAAACCCCCCCTGCTCGTTTGACCCTTGACCCAATGCCTCTTTTGAGGCTGTGTTTAAACGTCTAAAGGTAGAGTGCTATTGATTATAAATCACTCTGCTGACACAATAAAAACTACTCTTGTGAAACCTCTCCTAAAGAAAAGTCCCCTGAATAATTTAGTGTTAAAGAATTTGTTTCCCATGGTGACAACTTCTCGGCTAATGCAAGCAGTACATGTGGGGTCAAGGCATCATTCTGGGACCTGTGTTGTTCAGTCTCTACATGCTATCACTAAGAATATCATCAGAGAATAAAGGAGTTATTTTCATTGCTTTGTCTCCTTATTACCAAATCAGCCCTCTTAGACAATCTAAAAATGTCCCATCATTTCTTGCAATTGAATAAAGTCCAAACCATGTTGTAATTGTCGGAGCAAAGGTCCGGAGAGAGATCTTAACCTGTTACGCACGGCCCGCCCGGTACCGGGCGGAAAAACGCGTCATTTGCAGGAAACAACGTCTAAGGAATCTTAATATTGAATAAAACTATGAATGTTTTATATCCATGTAACGGGAAGAAACTCAGCTAATGATCTTTTTAATTTTTTTTCTCCAAAAAAAAACCACAATGCTAGCACTCAGCCTCTGAATTAGCCACGAGCGAAAACATTTTTTTTAACGCCACTTAAACTCACTCATAACTCCCTTATTACTTATCCTAGATGCACAGCCAACCACTCGTTTTTGGTGTCCTGGAGACACTGAATCTAGTGGTGCCCTCCTCAACACTCAGTGATAAACATTTGCGACGCTATAAACGAAAGCGTACATCATAACATGTGGAGCTAAGTAGCTAGAAACGCTAACATGGCTTACCTTGGTCAAAACTGGTCTTCAATGGCATTAAAACGATAAAAAAACGATGCTGCAGTTAATCCATAGGTTCATCCTATGTATCTGTGCCTTCTTTGAAATTATTTCTGATAATCCATAAGCAATAAAACTGCTTTTTAGTTTCTATATTCCAGAAAGAGAAATTCTTCCAATTTGCTTTCGATTTCTAGACGCGCAGCCCCCACCTTTTCTCTTTACAATGAGTGTGTATGTGGGCCTCCCCCTTAGATTCTATTGGCTCTAACGGTCAGAAAGGTGTGTCAACGATCAAAATCGAGTAAGGGGGGCCAGAGATATGGGAAAAAACCCATTTTCACCCAAATCACCCCAGAGGTGGGGTGGTTTAGGCTAAACCTCTCTAAAAAGGTCAAATGTCACTTGTTTTGCATCAATCTTGATACAGGGTACTTATTATATGTTGTACTTTGGATTCCTAAAGCTTTTAGTCTACTAACCCATCATCCAAGGGTAGTTTTCACTATCTGTAAAGAATAATATTTGGACGGACACTATAATTTACAGTTTTTTACTATGTAAAATCTGAATCTTCTTTAAAATAAAAAACATTTATATTGATTCTGACACTTCTACATCCAACTCACAGATGTAACCTTGCTTTGATAAAAGAAATTATTCATATAACCCTTTTAGAAGTTAAGTTGTAGTCATTTGTTTTGGGCATGTCATTTTCGAGCCTGAAACATGAAAAACAGGCTTGGTGCTTAACAGGTTAAAATCCACGGCTGCAAATATCCCCTAGCAAAATGATCTGGCGTGATTCTAGAAACAGATTTTTACCACCACTTTAAGAATGTTGCTAAAGCGTGAACCTTTCTCTCGCAAGCAGCTGCTGAGAGAATAATGCATGCAGAGTTGCAGTGCTTAAAGAATGAAAGAACAAAGAACAACGTTCAGGTCTTACTGAGCTATTGATAAGCTACAGAATGATGTGTACCAACACCATATAAAGTCCTAAAGCTCCTTCATGGTTGTCTGTCAATTTTAGGAGAATATACTTTAGGCTCCTATTATTAGTGTTTAAATCCCTTCATGGAGTTGCATATGAATACTTGTCAGACATGCTCTCCATGTAAACTTCCCCTTTAAATCCCCCAGGTCCTCTTACACTAACCCTTAATTATTCCCATGGTGAAGACAAAGACATACAGAGAGGCTGCATTTACTGTTTTAACTTCCCGCCTCTAGAATAGCCCCCCAAAAGAGCAGAGGTTTCACATTTTCTAAATATCTTTCAATCTTAAGCCACATTGTTTTACTTTACCAATTTCTATATCTTAATCCCTTAAAATATACTTTAATATGTGTACCCACATTCTTAAACTGTGCTATGGTCTTTGTATGGTTTTCCCTTGTGTTCTTGTATTTTTAAGTTGATTGTTAAGTATCTTGTACTGCTATTTTTCACAATATTTTGAGGTTATAGGTACCAACTCTGCATGACCAATGCTGTGTGTGTGTGTGTGTGTGTGTGTGTGTGTGTGTGTGTGTGTGTGT
>CALSBW010025603.1:190639-221515 GCA_943590975.1 Lindbergichthys nudifrons
TGTGTGTGTGTGTGTGTGTGTGTGTGTGTGTGTGTGTGTGTGTGTGTTGGAGGGTGTTGTATTTTTAGTTAGGACAGCCCCTCAAACATCCAACAGTAAGTTAATGGTTCTTGCAGAGACAATATATAGGAGCAGAGCTGCCTGCAGCCACAGATCACAGCGCAGCAGCAATATAAGGTACAACACCTCCAACCCCAGGGTTCAGGATATGACACATTGTATCAGCATCTGAAAAAGAGACAACCTCCTAAGGTTTTATTTATTTTTTTCTCTGTGTGTGCAGAACGTTTGAAGGAAGTTTGAAGATGTCGAATGAGAAGAATCCCGAGGTTGTGGGCTGCGACGCCTCCATCATGATGAACGTCTGGGAGATCAGAGAGAGAGAGTATGATCAGAAGCTCCAGATTGAGCAGGTCCGGAAAGAGAAGAGTGCTCTGCCTACGTAAGGACTACAACTTTATCTGTCTCTCTGTGCACTGTCTGCAAGTCATTAAAGGGTTCTTAACTGCCTGGTCCACATGCAATTTTAACTCACATTCAATTCTACTGTTCATTGATATATTGTGATAATGAGATTCTACAATTTAAACATGGCACTGACCATTATACTTAGCTGCTGTGATCTAGATGAACCCATGTCTCTGTCCCTGACTGTCACACTTTCCTGCAGAGAACAATTTACAGCAGAACATTTATATTCACTCCCCTTAATTCCCTGAATTAACTAGAAAAACCAAACCTACATGGTGGTCATATTAAACAATTTCATGTCTTTCTTAATTCCCTCATTAAAGATAAATCCCAGCACCACTTATACTTCAAGCCACCTGAAGACTAACACCTGCAAGATCTTGCTAAACATGTGAATGTATTTGATCTCGAAAGGGTAAAAAAACTGAACAGCTATTAAACAATTCAACTCTCTGATAGACTGTTCTGTTTGACTGTTTTTATCTGACTGCACCACCTCATCTCTTATCTGGTCCACCTCAAATATAGACTCAGTTCATCCGGTGCATCTAGATCAAACTAAAGCAGTTTACACAAATTCTGCAGTAACCCCTCCCTCATGTTCAGTTCATGTTTCAACTGTTTAAGAGAGGCGTTGGTTCCACTGAGGTCACTTTTGGAGGATGTAGTTTGTGATGCTGGTAAATTGCATTGTGCTATACTAAAAGCTGTTTCTATTGTTTTGTTCTACCATTCTAAAACAAAAATATAAGGAGAGTATGTATGTGTGTATGAAAGTGTCTGAATAACTCTATTTGTATAAACACTTGGGAGTTGGTAAAAAAAAATTGGGACATTGTGAATTACTGCTGGATAGGGAGGGCAGGTTCTGAAATGACGGTTAATGAGGTTAATGACCGATGTTTCTGTTTCCTCATGCCCAAAATGTGATTTAATTCTCTTAAATGCATGGTAGTAGTTCTAAGATAGCCTTATTTGGCTTAAATGAATAAATAAAATCTGTACATTTAAAGAGGTAAAAAGCAGAAGTATCTTCACGGGGAAATTTGATCCGCATTCTGAAAGGTTAGAAGGTTAACTTGGACACCACCTAGACGGGAGCTATATGTACTCAACGGATTAAATGCCATGAACTATTGGACATGTTCAGCAGCTGAACATATACTTGGAGGTGTAATGAATATCTGGACAAAGTAAAAAAAACTAGTGTATTTATAGTTGAAAGTAATGATATACTAATATATTTAAATATATAAAATATTATGGATTAGAGATGGGCGAGTCCTGATTCATCCGGATCATTAACCCGGATCCTAGAAATGAGCTGGTCGTGACGAGTCTCCCCTCTCCATTAACCCGAGTCCTTTGAGTCCCACACTTGGTGTGACGTACAAATTAAAACTATAAATTGCGTCACTCGCTACTCTCTTTATAACATGTAAAATCACATTACAATGTACCCCAGTCCATCTGCCTACCCTTTAGCAAGTAGGATAGCTGCCAGAAGTGATCGTTTGGCTCAGGGGAGGGGACGCGGATCAGTGAAACTTCCTGCAGACTCGTGGGGACTCAGAGGAGCCGACGGCTCCTAACCGTAATAGCATAGCAGATCCAGAGATCCATACTCGTCATGTGCACGAGCATAGCCCCTCCTCCAGCACCCGGCTCCCGCGGCTATATTATGCACGAGTCAACAGCAGACTCAGAGATTCGCAAATCCTGACTCACTGTGCAAAACATAGCAGACTCGTGCGGACTCAGAGCCGTAACCGTATAGCAGCAGATCCAGAGATCCAGCAGACTCGTCATCATGCACGATTCAACAGCAGACTCAGATCCGCTAAATCGCAAAATGACCCTTTTTTTTGTGATCAATATGTTTTATTAAAGCAAAAGACACCACTTTACACACATTTAACACATACAAACACCAGTATTGCAATGATTACGCAGTCCATGAGAAAATATGGGGGGCATATGATTAGATATAATGATATGTTTAATAATAATAATTGTATAATTAAGACATTTTATATATTCTAACTGTTTTGCAATTTTCTATCATTTGTCATTGTTTGTTTCTTTTTGTGTGCTATGTTCAAAATAAACGTTTTGCCAAGTAAGATCCTTATTGGAAATGCAGCTATTACACACAGGAGACTGTTGCACAACATGACCATTTTGTTAGAAGTCTACACTGAAACTTCATTTAGAGCCGGAAACATAATGGACTTAATCAAAATCGCGGGATCCGTGAATCCAGGTCAATGATCGAGGGAGACCAGTAGCCTACGAGTTAGTCAGCGGAACTTCACAGACTCAGATTCGCAAATCCTGAGTCACTGTGCAAAACACAGCAGACTCGTGCGGACTCAGAGCCGTAACCATATAGCAGCAGATCCAGAGATCCAGCAGACTCGTCCTCATGCACGAGTCAACAGCAGACTCAGATTTGCCAAATCGCAAAATAACCCTTTTTTTTGTGATCAACATTTTTTATTAAAGCAAAATACACTGTGTAGCGGAGGTTAATATAACGTCAGTTTAATATGCTCGTGAAATGCAACAACTTTTCGGTTTCACCGATAGGATTTCTACGGTTTTGGTGATGCTGACTCATATGACTCAAATGACTCGTATGATCCGGATCTCTTCAATGACTGACTCAGAAGACCCTGAGTCCGTAAAAGGATCCGGATTTGCCATCTCTATTATGGATTAATTAAAATGTTCTATAAAAGACTAACCAAATTACCTCACCAGACCTAAATATAGCTAGTGCTATCATTAATACTGAATCCTCACATCTTTGCACTTCCTCTCTGCTTATATATAGATCACTGTACAGCATTATCACAATATATGACTGAAAATAATATATTTTTTCCTGTGAGTGTCCTGGCTTAAAGATAGTGAGGTCCATCATCTTATGCCTCAACAAATCCTTATTTAATATTGATGTTATACTTCCAAAACAATAGCATTGTAAATGCAAGAATGAGCTCACCATAACGTTTTTTTTTAGCTGTTTTCTTTCTTTATTTCCCACAGTATTAACCAGGACTGGGCCAATCGTTTGGCTGCAAGAATGGGAACCCATAAAAGAGTGGAGAGGAAACCTAAACCTGATGAGAATCCGCCCGAGAAGAAGAATGTCTGGAAGAGGAAGGAGCCCCTGCCTCCTCCTGCTCCTCCTCGTGGCGTAGGTTCAGGACCAGCAGGCCAAAGCAGAGGCTTCTCCAGCCCCGCCTCCCACTCCAAGGACAAAAAGGGGCAAGACAAACATTTCAAAAGGCTACAATTACTCATGTCAATCACCCAGAATCAACCTTCTGGTATGGTTTGGGGGAAGTCATGGAAGTACAACAAATCATTGCCCGTACTAGAAGAAGGTGCTATTTCAAACTGGGGCGAGTGCTGGATGTTTGCCACCCAGCAGCCTTACTCTGAAGCAGGCAAGCCTTGGCTAAATGGACCCAACTTGATGGATCCTCATAGCTTTCATCTCTGGATGAAACCTGACTACAGGATGGTGGAATCGCAAGAGTTAGACTTGAGTCTTCCAACTGAGGAGTGGCAGATGTCCTGGAGAAAAGCTGACAACAAGAAAAAGGATGGAAACGGAGAAAATGTTGGCAAATCTGGATTCTTCACCCAGCTGTTGCAGACTCAGCACAACAATGAAGCCTTATGCTCCTCCGAGTGGAGTGACTCATGGTTATCCACCAAGCCAGCAAGTCAGCAGGATGATTCGACTGTTCTAAATGATGGTCAAATGAATGAGTCTGTTGAAAAGCAGGGTAAGGATACAGGGATGAGCTCCACGTGGGAAGAATGTTGGAGGCTTGCTAATAACTATGGTTGCAAATCTAAGTTGCCTCAAGTTAAAAAATCTCACAATCCAGAGTGGGCCAATTCATGGAGAGCAGCCATGGTGAACAACATCCATAATAATTCTGATCCCTCTGTGTCTGACCACAGCCAGCAGAGAGAGTCACATCTCTTCAAGGCCATGCTTGTGTCTCCTGAGCAGAAGAACAGAGATTTGTACTTGAATGAATTTGAGGCTCTCTCTGAATGGAACACTTCTTGGCAGGTGACCAAAAACAACTCAAAACCCTGTGAAGAAATAGAGAAAGTCCTTAACATCGCGTATCCAAGGATGGAGACTTCCAAAGCTCAGAAGGTGGAGAACAACCTGAAGGGGCAGGATTTCCTATCAGAGAAGGTAGACCCACGCTATGAAAACCTGAAGAATGATGTGATCTATTGCCCAAAGAAAGAATGTTCTCAAACTAAGCTGCGTCATCTGAAACACATGGAAAACATCTTGTCTGCCTCAGAATGGAGGGAATCTTGGAAGACACTAAAACACAGAATGAGAATGGAGAGAAGAAGAATGAGGCCTGACCCTTCAAGGCCTTTCAGGGCAGCTGAGAAAGGAGGAGAGAGGACGCCCTCGGCCTCAGAGTGGAAATACTCATGGAAATTAACCAGTCAACCCATGCGTCAGGAGCCTGAAGCTTGGCAGCAGGGTTGGTCCACAACGCCCCAATTCCGAGTAGATCGTGCGAGGGAGCAGAATCACTTTGCGCCTGTGGAACTCCCTAAAAACGGGCCAACAAGTGAGCGCAGTTGGGAGGAATCCTGGAGGTTCTTGAGGCGCCAGCGTCAATCAGAACCTGGGCAGGGTAGGGCTCAAACAAGCCAAGCAGGGTCAAGTGTGGCTACTAACCAGCCTGGCTATTCGCTCGCACAGAGGGGGGTTTCTAGATCATCTTCTGATTGGCAGGCAGCCTGGATGGTCTCAGAAACTCAGTTCCACCATGACAGACCCTCCTTAACCCAGTGGAGGGAAGCATGGAGGTGTTCTGACTCCCATACAGATCACTGTACTTCTGAAGTGCTGAGAGAGGATCAGGTGAATGTGTCAATGGAGATCCAACCCCTGAGAGAAAAGATTTCCTTGCAGAGAGCCAATGCTAAATTTAGCCGGTCTTTTGACAAGCAGATGTTTAGAGAAAGATATCCTGAGAAACAGTGGGATGCTTCATGGAAGGCTGGGTCACTACTGAACCATCAACCAAGTCATCATGGATCTTCAGGGACACTTGAGAAAAGCACGAGCTGCACTACTCCGCAGCACGACAACACTGAGAATGGATATGGAACTAAGTGGGGAAGGTCATTCAGGATCGCCAACCCAATGCCCCCCATGGAGAAACCCTGGGTAGAGTCCTCTGCCAACCCATGTCAATATACCGTAATGTGGTCAAGAGGAAAACACTTAAAAAACAACGTCAGCACCATCTTAAGCACCAACCCTGCAACCTTCAAGCTTTGGAGAAACTCCCATCAGTTCCTGCCAGGGGCTCATCCAAAAGCCCAAAACACAACTATGTCTGAAGCATCTGTGGACCCCAGGGTGATCATAACAATCCAAACCAAAAACAGGAAGCATTTATACTCTACCATTGAGAAGGAGGAACTGTCAGCTAAGAAGTTGGCAGGATGCCACCTGTTGGGTAAAACACAACCACGTCCCAAGAAAGGCCCTGTGAAGAGCGCTAAGAAGGATGACGAAACACCTGATACATTCTTTGAGGAGTGGGAAGAGTCTTGGAGGTTTTCGGTCCAACCTAGTGGTCTGAGAAAGCCTGTCAAGTCACTCTCGGGTTGGAATGAGTCATGGAAATTCCTCATTCCACCACACCAGCCGATGAATGGCCCCAAGGCCAAATAAAAGGCAACTTCAGTAACTTTGAGCTTAGTCAGAATTGGCCATTTTTTAACTATGTCAAGAAATTAAAAAAACGGTATGCTTTACCCCTTGCTGTCTTTGCTTCTTTTCACTGGTTGAGAATGTATTCTGGATGGTCAGGTATTCATAGTTCTAAAAACAGAATTGCAACATAGGCCATTATCTGATTGGGATAAGCTTTCAAAAAAATAAAAGATAAAAGTTAAGATAGTACAAAAATCTATTATTCAATGTCAATAATCTAAATAGTGTGTTTTATTTATCATATAAGAAGAGAATTAACACTTTGTTCACTTTTTTGTTAACTATCATAATTATTTGAACGTGTACACCTATGTATTAGCATTTTATACAAACACAGTTTTGCCTGTCCGAACAAAGATCTACTTGTATCAATCAGCAATTTTCAGAAAACATTTGATAACCTGCTGATGACATCATTTCCTGATTCAAAGTAAGAGCATATTGTCTTTTTTCAATTCAATTACAATTTAAAAATACAATTCCTATAGAATTCCTTAAAGTTGAGAATAGGCCCAGGAGACTTAAGATGGATTTGGAAAAAGTTCATTTAATAAACAGAAACATTTACAAGCTAAAGAAACACCCAACACTTACCAAGTTTCCTAAAACGTATCTTACCATAACTATTAAATGCTTACCAAAACAATAATTGTATCAGTCTTAAAATTGGTCTACAAAAGCTAACACAAAAATAGATTTAACAAGGAAATATAATGATATAAATTAAATGCTTTTCAGAAACTAAACAGCAAGCTTTGACATATATCTTTTATATCAAATATATAAAACAAATTATTGTGATTAAAAATGTAAAGACATTCTTATAGTGTTATCAATCTCTGCAAACCGTATTAAAGCTGGTACAGTTACGTTTACACCCTTTATATGATACTTAAGATATGATAAGTTGGGATAACGTAACTCAGTCTCTATCTTATACATTCAAGGTCTTCTATTATGCTATTTTTAGGCATAATATTATGGGTCTCAGATATATACAAATATATAAAAACATGTCTATGATGTGTTTTGCTCAAAATACCAAATAGATCATGCATTTTAGACATCCCTCATATCCCTCTATTTCAGTCCTGTTAGAAAACTGCAGGTTCGGGGTCCTTAGCTTGAAAAAAAAAGAGGAGGGGGGGCTAATGCCCGCTCAGAATTCTTCCGCAAATACAGCTCAATTTTGAAACAGTGTGGAGCTCAAATGCTTTTTCTCTTGCAGGTTTACTACAAGGTGAGGTTTTTTTTTTTATTCCTTTTTTACACATACTTTCTCCAGTACAGATTAGCTCTGAGTGTTAGCGATGCTTGCTAATGTAAACAAAGACCATATAGAGCAGGGCCGTATCCACCATTGAGGTCACCGAGGTCCGGACCTCGGTAATTATTTCCGAGCTGCGTATAAAAAAACTTGTGAAATAACTACACTAAACGGGGTTCTTTGTAGTACTTCCATTTACTGACAATGGGGGGCGCTGCATAACTACGTAGCCTCGATTAAAGCAAACAGAAGAAGAAGACATGTATCAACAAACCACCGCAGCCCGGACTTGTATCGGAGCAGCGGAGGAGTGATGAGGTATCTAGAGATGTGAGTCCAGCGGGCTGCTTGTGTTTCTGTTCCTCACAGGACATCATATGACCAGCAGATCCAGTGTGAACGCTCTACGTTAGTCAGTGGACGTCCGACAACATGCACACTAACTTATATTGCAGCTATAGGCTACTTTGGTTTAAATTGCGTGAATAAATTAGCAAGAGAGCTAAAGTTAATTACATTCATCCAATGTCAGAATTTAGGATTACCTTTTAACAAACTTTGTAATGCTTTTCTTTCATTTCAATTTGAGTAAAACATTGAAGATATAACATTGTATTGTTTTCTTTTTACACTGACTCAGATATAATGAAAAGACTACGTCAGTCGAAGCTCAGCTTTGGTAAGGAAGAGACAGGACAGGCAGAGAGAGAGAGAAAGTGATGGAAGTCAGGGAGGAACTGCAGGTACAGTCACACAAAAGAATGTAGGCGTAATAACCCCATCTATCCATCTATCTATCTAGTTATCTATCTATTTATCTATGTATCTATTTATCTATCCATCTATCTATTTATCTATCTATTTATCTATCTATCTATTTATCTATCCATCTATCTATTTATCTATCTATCTATGTATCTATCCATCTATCTATTTATCTATCTATTTATCTATCTATCTATTTATCTATCTATTTATCTATCTATCTATCTATCTATCTATCCATCTATCTATTTATCTATCCATCTATCTATATATCTATTTATCTATCCATCTATCTATTTATCTATCTATCTTCATTTACACTATAGACAATAGGCATACTTTTAACAACATACATCTATTGCAGTTATGATGTCATAATAACATGCAATTGTATAAAACACAATTTGCTTACATCTTTGTTCTCTTTTGAGAATCAAACAAAACAGATTTGTATTTTAAAAAGAATGCAAACAAGTGAAATTAACTAAATTGCTGAATTGCTTTTAATTCACTGGCAGGAGCGACAAGTGAGAAGGAGCAAAAAGTGAACAACGAGGGAGAGATTGAACAAAGAGAAAGAGTAGAGGACAGAGAGAGTAATGAACAGGAAGAAGACAGAGAGACTAAAGAAGATGGAAGAGAGGGGGCAGGTTATGGAAAGGAGAGAGACATGGAAAATGAATGTTGACAATGTTGTGTGATCATTTTAGCCTCTTCTGCATGTCTAGATCATTAAGAGTAACAATCAACTGATTCTTATGCATTACACTTTTAAAAATAATTTATGCTGCAGCCCACTCACATGGTTTGAAATCAATATATTATCCATTTGTGACCCCCCACAGGACTTAAAAAGCACCTAACTAGATCATCAAAATCCCAAAAATCACGGGGGAGTACACCCCCGAACCCCCCTAGCATGTTTGGACCTCGGTATTTAGCAAATCCTGGATACGGCCCTGAGAGTGGTGCAGGGATGACGTATTTTTGTAGGCCGACCCGGAAATAAACTGCGCATGGGTTCCCTCGACAAAAAAGCAATGGGATTCCTCCATAGGATTTTGGAAAATAGCTGGAAATAAGGTCTGTGGAAAACGAACCTGTTTGATAAATGCACGTTTTGTTCAGCCGGATAATCTCCACATGTCTACCCTACTTTTCTAATTTTCTAATCATAAATCTAATCGCCAGAAGCAAAATGCTAACGTTATGCTATAAAGGAACTACAGCCGAGTACAGCAGGGTCGAACGACTTCAACGTCACGCCAACTTAAGATCCATATTAAAAAATACAGATTCAAAATTGTACAAATTGAAGCGTTTGTTTTAACAGTTTGCAAGAGCGCAGGTACTTGCTTTCAAGCAGAACAGAGGCAAACAAACGTAGCGGGAGTGTTAACGTGTTCGGCGTAATGACGTACAACGTCCTCGACAACTTCTGTAGTCCTATTCAGCAACTGTTATTCTTTTTTTATAAAACGTTCCTGTGATGGCAAATATTAACACGGTCATGGTCAACGTCAGATTTATTTCTAGAGCGCTTTAAAAAACAAACTTGTTGCATTTGTTTGAAAAGGATGTTTTAAAAAAAATCTGATGTCACCATATTTTCCTTTTGAAAAAATCAAACAAGCACGTAATTCATGATAAGCTGTAAGCAGATATTGCATGTTGGCATGTGTGAGTTCCCAACCAGTGGCGTAGCCAGGAATTATTGTGTGGGTGGGCCTGGAGAAATGTAGGTGGGCCAGGGGGAGACTTATTAAGCGTGGGGTCTGAGCTGAAACTTCATTAATGATTTTAATGATTTTTTAATGCACTAATTGAACATAAGCATAAACTAGCAGTGAAAACAAAAACATAGGCACGGCGGCCTCAGAATGTGTGTAAAACTGACATCCACATGACTAGGGATGGGTATCGTTAAGGTTTTAACGGTAGGCCTACTACTACTTTTATCGATACCGCTTATCGATCCGGTGCTTTAACGGTACTTTTATCGGTTCTTTTGGAGAAAAAAATAAGGTAAACTAACTAAACAAATTGTGAACAAAACTAACATTGCTTTTTATTTAAATTAAATACATAATATTTCACATCAAAAGAAACAACAATGTTTTAACAAATCGTATTAAATAATGTGATGACAGAACTGTAAACAGAATAGCTGAAACTTTAACTAATTAAATAACTCCGTTACCTCTAATCATTAACCCATGTTTGAATAATGAGTTAACTCTGTGTGTTGCTGCTAGCATACATAACACCTGACGTGGAAACGTTACTCGTGGATGGGGCTACAGAGCTACCAGAAAGACAGTCGGTGCATTTCTCCGTCTGAATGTGGAGCACTTTTGCTAAATGTTTAGACAAATTGCTCGTGTTACCGCCCTTACATGCTAAACTCTTATTGCACTTTAGGCAACGAGCATTGTCCACCTCGAGACGGGTAAAGTTTAACCACACCTCGGAGTGCGTTCTCTCCGCCACCTCCGCCGTGTGTGTGTTGCTGCATGTAGCAGCTGTGTGTGTAAACTGCCTTGCCCCCTCGCACACAGACCAGGGAGAGAGATCTCTCGCCTGGATTGGAAAGATCGAAAATACTCATAATCATAGACGCATTTTGCAGTCTTTTTGCATATTAGAAACGGAGTTGGCGACACTAAAAATGCAATATAATGTTTGTGTAGCATAATATATATGACATATATTTTTTACATGTCTTCAGTACCGATAAAAAGAGAGCTTAATACGTTACAGTACCACGGTCTTAAATAATTCAGCCCCGGAGAACGTTTAATACTGGGGCTCGGTACCCATCCCTACACATGACTGGCTCGGCGGCCACAGGTTGTTTATCCTTGACAGTCGCACAGGTATGGGCTCAGAACAGTCTCATAATACACACATGCACACATAAGGATTCACACTTGTATTTCATGATCCGCAAAAGGATTCACACTTGTATTTCCTGATCCACACTTGTGTTTGTCAATGCACACACACATGTGTTCCGTTTCATATACATGTAAATAAAATCCAATTACAGAAAAAAGTTTTACATATGTATTTTTGATCCTCACATATTTGTTTTCCGTTTAAAACCGCTGCACCTACAAACACAAACCGCTTTCTGTGCATGGATCGCTGTGCATTCGTGTGTGGGTTTTTTGAGACTCCCCTGACGGTCACCCGATTCCTACTTGTAATTCTTTCTATCTATAGCCAATCAGATGTCTCCTTCATTCTAAGCCAATCACATGAGCGCGCCCCCACGAGGGTAGATTTCTTGCGTTCATGACGGAGCGCTTCATGTACGCATTTTGCGCTGTCCGGAGCTGACAGGTCCATGGAGCCTGCCTGCAGGCGCTAATCTCAGGACACTTCCACTCTCAGTACATTGCCACTTTCCGAGCAGGAAATGCACACAAATACAAGCCTTTATATTATTAAGGTACAGTGCCACTTTCCGAACCATTAATGAATGCTTGTGTACACAAAAACGGCAGGCAAAACCGTTTTAAATGTGTGTTTCCTGTGGCGAATACAGCTGCTTTATTTATGTCTGTATGAAGTTGTTGTGAGTGTGGAGGGAGCAGCTACAGGTTAGCTTAGCCTAATCGCGCTCATGTGATTGGCTTAGAATTGAGGAGACATCTGATTGGCTATAGATAGAAAAAATTACAAGTACGAATCGGTTCACCGTCAGGGGAGTCTCAAAAAACCCACACACGAATGCACAGCGATCCATGCACAGAAAGCGGTTTGTGTTTGTAGGTGCTGCGGTTTTCAACGGAAAACAAATATGTGAGGATCAAAAATACATATGTAAAACTTTTTTCTGTGTTTGGATTTTATTTACATGTATATGAAACGGAACACATTTGTGTGTGCATTGAAAAACACAAGTGTGGATCCGGAAATACAAGTGTGAATCCTTTTGCGGATCATGAAATACAAGTGTGAATCCTTCTGTGTGCATGTGTGTATTATGAGACTGTTCTGAGCCCATACACAGGGGGCACACACTGAGAGTCTTATTCAGCAAATGTGTACACGCTTCACTGCAGACCTCAAGAAGAAATAAGAATTTCATTCAGTCACGGCAAAACTTACTTTACTTACTAATTTACTCACGGTAAAAAAATGCACTCCCTATTTCATTGTCTTGAAGGTGGAATCTAACTATATCCAGAATAAGTTTGATTGGATCCAGGCTAGAAACATGTTTATTTCTGGTGTAAAGTTGGGCATTTTAACATGGGGGTCTATGGGAATGGCTCCTTTCTGCATCCATCCCCTGTTGGCCACTAGAGGAACTGCAGTTTGTGGCACTTCCTTCTGGGCTTCCCAGCTCTGCGCTATGATGTGCTGATTGGCTGTGGGTGGGCCAGACCTGCATGTCGGTGGGCCACTGTTCCCAGCTAGACATTTTTGTTACCATTCATTGTTCGAGGAATGTTTTCAGCGGGACGTTTTATTTTGGTTCCCAGATTGTTCTTCTGAAAGGTAGGATAACGTTCTTTAGAAACATTCTTGAAATGCTTTGTGATAACCTTCTTAAGATGTTTTTGATAACCTTCTTAAGCTGTTAAACCCGAGAGTACCCTAATCCGGGTCCGGCGGGTATTTTTTTTCACGAAACTGTGTCACGGTGCTTCTTAATATTTAAAAACCTAATACCTAATGTGCCATACTCACTTAACGGTTAGAAACTCAGCAAACAAGATATGAACCATTTTTACCGAAACAAAGCACAAGTCTCACAAGAAGCGTCTAAATGACCCCTGAGCGAAAAAAGGTAAAAATACCCTTATTACTTATCGTAACTGCACATACAATATATCAGAAGCTGAGATTCCACAGATTATATAGGTATTAGTATCATCACTGAGCGATCAGAACTCGCGACAGCGGAAGCAAACACAGACATCACAACGCGTAGCTTTACGGAGCATTCACGGGATATCGTCTCACCTTAGCTGTTATTCTGATCAAAAGTCGTGTTCAATGGCATTAAAACGATAAAAATGCGGCTGAAGGTTAATCCATAGGTTAATCCAATGTGTCTGTCACTTTGAAAAAATTATTAATAATCCATAATTCCATATTTATGTAAAAATCGGAGATTTTATATTAGCTGCTAATAGCCACCCGAGTGTATCGCAGCTTCCGGTTCCGGGGCATTCTGGCTGCGCAGCACTCATTCACCAATGGGTAATGTTTAGATGGATTTTAGGAACTTCTCCTCGATTCTATTGGCTCTAACGGTTCAAAGAGATGTCAATCATCATCATCAATCGAACGAGGGGGGCCAGAAGTGGGTTTTCTTTTCTAAATCTCTCTAAAAAGGTCATACTTCACTTGTTTTGCATCAATCTTGATACAGGGTACTTATTATATGTTATAGTTTGGATTCCTAAAGCGTTTAGTCTACTATTCCATCATTCAAGGGTGGTTTTCACTATAAGTCATCTTTTCTTTTAGACGGACACTATAATTTGCATTTTTTTAATATGTTCAATCTGAATTTACTTTAAAGTAAAAACATCTATATTGATTCTGACACTTCTACATCCAACTCACAGATGTAACCTTGCTTTGAGAAAAAAGATTATTAATTTACCCCTTTTTAGTAGTGCTGTAGCGACGCGTCGACAGCGTCGACGCATCGACTTCAAAATATCGTCGACGACATATTTCCTCGTCGACGCATCGCCACACACACGTGGGTCACTGTTAGTGGTTCTTGAACTCCGAGAGCAGGAGAGACTGAAAAGAGTCAAGGCAAGCTTATAAAAGTTAACAGCATTTAATTACACAAAAGATGCGGTGGTATACAAATAAAATGTGTGCATTGGTGGTTCCCCCTTGCCAGCTGTTTGGTCCCGTCAGCGCTGGGTCAGCTGGAGGCAAGGAGAGAGACAGATCCTTCTTGTGTCTCCCGGGTTACAACTGTAGTCTTCTCCTATTGGCCGGCGTCGACGGGGGCGTGTCCAATGCAAATCCTGTCAGTTTCTGCTGCTGAATTACATCACTCAGATGTCTGTGGTCATCTAAACATTCCCTAATAAACCTCATTCCTGCATCAATAAATGAGTGTTAAACCCAGGGTGTTTAATGTACAACCTCACGTTATTTCACCTTCAATTCACGGTTTCAAAACGTAGCATTTCGCCACATGCTAATGATAACCGGAAATGACGAAATTCACCAGCGGAAAACCGGAAGTCACTTGTGAATCTTGGATTTTCAGAATAAAACAGATTTAAATGAAATACAGTGTATTTCATTCAAATTACCACATCATCATTGATTTTAATTTCTAACAATCCCTCCTTTCATACCCTTTAAGGTATGAACATAATACTGAAATCAATGAGTTCTTCATCTGAACTTTGCATAGTACATAACTCAAAGGGTAGAAAATACAAATAGGAACAATACATATTCATCATAAATGAGAAGTTTTTCATTTGTGCATAACTTCTAGCTTAAACCTTTAATATCACTTCGTAAAATAGCAGCAATTAGCTTGGTATGAAAACGTCGAACTCCCTCCTTTCACATCATATATATCATCTTCATACTGTATCTGGTGTAAAGGCACTTGTTCTTTCACAAAATATAAGAAGGATAAAACTATCTGGAAATATTACTCTTTATTTACACAATCCTATCCTCTTCAGTGTTGCATACACTCCCTTTATCAACTAATGTCTAGCGCTATTCTATCGGTCTGTTTTTATCTGACTGTTTGTGTCATCCTTTTACTCTGTCTCTGTAATTTATGAATCTCTGCTGGTTATAGCAGATATAGTTCTCCCCATCCACATTCTTATTGGTTGTGGGACAGAGGAATAATAATTCAGAACCTGCTAATATCTGAATCTTAATACTCGGCATATGTTACAAACAAAATAAAACATCTTCATGGTGAACTAAATAACATATTTCAATAGCTCGGAAATTTCTGATGAGCATCTGTGTTGTTCCTAAATAAAAATCCTTGTAATCTTTTTCAAATCTAAATATAACAATGAACTATTCCTGTTTGTGGTAAAGGCACACACTAACTTTATGTAATATAATTTCATTATGGATTCAAAACAACTAAAGTCATGACGCTGTCAGAGTGTGGTTTCCTGAGTGTATCTGTCCTGTAAGGTACGTCATTCTCTGCTTGGCTCGTGTGCAGAAATCCCATCAGTTGCACCTGGCAATACTGCTTCTACCTGTCTATCATCAAGCTGAAAAATGAATACAGAATTCCAACATACTGTCATCAAATGTCTTTCTATTATACATTTAAATTGATATCCCCATAATGACCTAAACAATAAAGTCTATGGCTTTTACTTTGATTTCTTTACCAGGCTAGTTACAAGATGTTGTCTACATTAAATTCTGTGTCATTACATTACTATATTTTAGCTTAACTGTAATATGTTCTTTCTATATTTCAAACCTCAGTTACTCTAATGTCTGTTACAATATTACAAAATTGTTTCATTATCACAGGTCAACTTCTTTGGTATTCCATTCTGGAATTACATCTCTCACAGTAGCCCCTTGGCCACTGATTCTGCATCTGTGTTACCTGTTCAAAATTCAATCAATATTTAGAAACATGTCAACATTCATCAAACAGTATCTTATCCCCCGATATGGAGCAGGTTAATTCTAAAACTATCATTCAATGCTCAGTTTGAACATCTAGGTTGGGGCGGAAGGTTTCTTTCAATCCCTAAAAGAAAAATTTAAATTGTGAATTTGACAGCCATGTTGACATTATACATTATACACACTCCCCCCTTTTTACACATGAACTCATGTGTAATAAAATCCTGAAATGGGGAGGGGAGGAAAGAAAACTTTCAGTTACATTTTGGTTAGGGACATAGCGAACATTATTTACATCCATTATTATTATCATTATTATCTTTCCACAGTAAACACCTCAGTGAAAATAAGTGTTTCTCTTCATCTTTCAGTCCTAAAAGAAACAGAATCTTCAGATTATAGTTTTGAGTTTTTTTTCATTTGCAAAACGCCAACTCCTGTGGGAGTAAAATATCATCAAGTAGATTAGAAACGGGTCCCATGTGCGGTTTCCCATTTTTGTGGAATTATAGGAAACCTCTCGTTTCCCTTGGAGCTCCAAAATAATATGTTAGTCCAAAAACATGCTTGTTTAGTTATCGTTTTAGAATCATGCAGTTACACTGTTCACATGCCGGCATTCATTCACACTCATACCGTCTGGTTGTCAAGTCAGGTGTGGTCAGGTACACCCCAGAGTCAGTCATTGACAGTGCTTTGGTCACACTGTCAGTCAGGGTCAAAGGTCATTTGGTCTCGGTCTTTTGGCCATGTCATGCTCTGCAGAGTCTTTTCAGAGGTAATTCAGCATAGGCGGGTACCCTTTATCTACAAAAAGATGTCATATGCGGAGCGCCATTCCTTATTCATTCACGATTTCAACTATGATTTTCAAGATGATTCTAACTTTTCATTGGAACTTCTGCCTCCCACCTTTCTTGAAATTTGGTACAAAATTCACTTCCTTATAGTACTACTACTGCAGTTTATTTACACCTAATTAGTATTAAAATGTCTAAAAGATCTATTTCAGAAACTTGTGTACATGTGGCTATTATCTTGAGTCAAAACATTATTAGGATCTGTGTAGCTCTGCTATGTATTTCATAACTCCTTATACTCATTTAAACCCCTTTTCTGGTCTACTTAAAAAAACAATGTTAACCTCTTTAGCAGTGTGTGGAACCTTGGGTGTCCGAACATGCAACAATTACTCCCTCCTTCATCAAGGATTTAAAACAGAAGTCATTTCATATTTCCATCTTAAAGCCCTCCTATGGTAATAACTATGCCACAATGGTGAAATCAATACTTTAGATTGGATTACTATATTTGGCTTGGTTCTAGCTCTCCCTTTAACATTATCCATACAAATAAACATTTGTCTGAACTTATACAGTGGTTCCTAAAACTATCCCTTCAATCTGTAGATCAATATTGTAACAAATTAAATCACCACTTTATTCACACATGAATAAAAATCTCTTAACGAACAATTTGTTAACATGATGAAAAGATTGAAGAATATAGTTCTACTCTGTACTCAAACACTCACTGCTTAAAGTGTAGTGAATGTTTCCATCATGTCTCCCCCTTTATCCCTCAGTGTGTTTTAGGATGATTAATAGTTTCCTCTTTACTGCTATTTTAATTTACCAATTGATTGATTCATGATTAATACATCTTTTTGTCTTTACGTATTTATTAAGTCAATTCAAGTTCTTTAAATGTGGTCACTTTTATGTGCGTTTTGTGAATAAGTGTGTTTATGTGTAAACTCACTCATTCCCGTTTTCCTTTTCTCCTCTCCTGGTTTTCTCAAGCCGTGACCCCGGCCTCCTCACTTCCAATCGACCATGCCAACTCCTCTGATTCTGTCTTCTCTTCAGTCCATCAGCTCTTGAATCCATCGGCTGTAACTCTTTTAGGCAGCCTTTGGCCCCGTTACATCTGCAGCCCACATCATGCCACTGTTCTTGTACTGCTTTGCATTTCATCTCCTCCTTTACAGTCTCTCTACTGTTTTTATGGAGGGCGGATTCTGCTCTCATGTCCCACACTTTGCTCTTGTGCCAAATCTCGTGGCTCAGCTTGAACTTCATGTCCTGTCTGAGGGACTGATGAGAGTATCTCTCTGTATGTCAGCATGCCGTTTGGTTCTGGATGCCACAGGTGGAGATAGTTCTGGCTGCAGTTCTGGATGCAGTCCTGTTGTTGTTGGTTCAGCTCTGGTTCTCTGCCTGTTCGATGGAGAAGGAGGAGTCTCCTGTTGGGTTAGGTCTTTTGTCTGCTTGGAGGGTCGGGGTCGTAGCCTTTCTGACTCAGAGGGGGAGTCCAGGTCTCGGGACGCATTACCTATAGGAAGTCTAGCACACTGAGGTTAAATAAATCCAACCCTTCCCACTCTGTCTTTTTCTAATCATACTATCTGTCTTAGTTGTTAAATGGCATCTAAACAACACAATTAATGTCTACTAATGTTAGATCAATATCTCCTTCTAAAAATTACTTCAACCATTGTTACATATTTACCCAACATAACTCTTTCAAGAAACCATTTTCTCCTATAAATTGAAATACTTACATGTTTCAAGCATCACATTCCACACACTACGAAAGAACATCTCCATACTTTCTCCAATATTTTAAATCCCACTGTTATTTAAAACAATAATAAAAAACCTGCAGAGGACACTAATCAGACCACAGTAGTGTAAATTGACTCAAGTGTAGGCCCATGTCTACTTTCCATTATACTTATTACTTTTGGTGAACATTTGTTTATATTATCTAAATTCCTTGTCTATGACTTTCAAATAGTTTGAGTGTAAAAATGTGTTTTTTCTCTGGTGGTGCCTTTCCTAAAAATGTTCAATTACTTATTGTGTTGTACCAGTTTTTCCAAAATCAGTTCTAACTGCCGTGCCGTTTCTGGAAATGTGGCGGTACGGCTACACAATTTGTAAGAGGGTGCCAACATGTTCCTTTGTTAACTCTGATCCGGAGTGCATCTGCAGTGCGTTCTACAACTTCCCATGGTCCACTCCATACAGGTTGCAACGAGTTCATCTTGTGGATTTTTACTTTCACCCAATCACCTGATCCAACAGAAATATTCATCATGAACCTGGCATATGCTTCCGCCTCAATTTTCCTAATATCTAACACTGGTTCTCCTCTGTATTGTGAGGGGCTACATTGTGGTGGATATTGCTGAGTGGGGCAATCTCTGGCCAAATGTCTACAATCACCACATATGAAGCAGCCATCATCCCTTCTCCCTCTTGATTGTGGCTTTCCTCTCCATTGTCCCTTTTGTTGTATGGGAGGGTAGAACCGTGCTTGTGGCTGTAATTGGATAGGAAGATATACAGGTGTTTGCTGTTGAAGATACTGTGTGGGACATTCATTGGACCAATGTGACGTCTGACCACATGTGTAGCAGCCACCATTCTGGAAACCTCTTCCTCCGCTTTGTTGGTTCTGCATTTGATTCTCTGGTTCTTCCTGAGTTTGAACTGTTGGAGGTGTTCGCTCTGCCTTCTCTGCTAGTATGGCCATCTGCTTTGTCGATTTCTTGTTTTTATTAGCTTGGGCATCTTTCTTAGCTTGGGCATCTTTCTCAGCTTGGGCATCTTTCTCAGCTTGGGCATCTTTCTCAGCTTGGGCATCTTTCTCAGCTTTCTCAGCTTTGGCATCTTTCTCAGCTACTTGTATCTTCAAAAGTCTTAGTTTTAGTGCTTTCATCACTTCGTCATTTCCCCTCTGTGTTGCCTGGTATGTCATGTCGTGGTGAATGAGCTGTAGTTTCCATTCTTCTGGGAGTTTAGCTTCTAATCCCACCACGGCTTCCAGGCATGCCTGCACTGATCGGGGAAGGGCTTTAATGACCGCGTTCTTCCACAACATTACGACAGCCGGAGAAACGTCATGTCGTTCTCCAGTGCAGTCCTCCCACACTCCTTCACATCTCTTCAGGAAGGTATGCATTTCCTCCCCTGGTTCTTTTCTCAGGCTGTTGAGGGCGTGTAAACTGCGTGTTGTCGGGTAGATGCTACGAATAGCAGCCCAATAGCTCGACCTGATATTGTTGAATGAAGTGTCATCTGGAGAGTTGGTGCATTTGGCCATGAAATCTACTGCTCTTGCCTCTAGTCTGCCTTCTATCCGTCTCAGCAGTGCCCTCATGTCTCCCAAGCACAGGTGGTCTTGGACAGTGTACTTCTCCAGATCTTTCACCCACTTCTGACCTCCTTGGGTGAGTGGAGGTAGCTTTGCCACTAATGATTCCATGTCCCTGTGAGCCCATGGTTGGTAATCAAATCCTCCTCTCTCAGCCGCTATCAATGGCATGGCGGTATGTGCACTGGTCTTGGTTCTTCCAGCTTTGGGGTAATTTTTCTCTTCTTGCTCTTTTTCCCATCTTTTCCTTTCTTCTTGTTCTTGTCTTTGTCTTTCTTCCATTCTTCTGATGAGTTCTGCTTCCATTCTGATGAGTTCTGCTTCCATTCTTCTGTTGAACTCTTCCTCTCTGATGAGTTCTGCTTCCTTTCTTCTGTTGAACTCTTCCTCTCTGATGAGTTCTGCTTCCTTTTTTCTGTTGAACTCTTCCTCTCTGATGAGTTCTGCTTCCATTCTTCTTTTGAACTCTTCCTCTCTGATGACTTCTGCTTCCATCAGCTGGTTGACACAGGATAAGATTCTTACCTCATACTCCAATTCTTTCACATTTGGGGCTTGAATTGAAGCTTGGTGAGAAGGGTTGTTCTCTGATATGACGGGAGGAGACACCTCGGTCAGGCTTGGATACTGCTTTGGAGTTTGGATAACTGGAGCCTCTTCTGTTATTTCTGCTGTGTCTTCATTTACTGGGAGATCTGCTGCTTCTACCAAATGTAAGCTTGTTGTCGATCCTTGGCTGGCATATTTTAGATGGAGTATCAGACTTGTAACTCTAGCTTTTCTTTCTTCAGCTTTGTTCATAGCGCTTTTTCCAGGTCCATACCACGAGGGTCGTCCGGCTTTGATCCATGCCTCTTGCTGTTGTAGGTATTCTCCATTCTCATATTCAACTACAGCTTTTCTATGGGCTTTTGTTGGTCCAGGTTGATCATCTTCTGGAATCAATCCTCTCGTTTGCCACTGCTTGAACAGTTTCTCTATTCTGTTCCATGTCTTCTGTCTATCTTTTGGCACTGTCATAGCATCTGACCTGATGTTTACCCTCTCCTTAATATCTGCAGTTGAGCCTGGCATTGAGAATGCTCTTAACTTAGTGTCGCTTAGTGACATGTTTCACTTGGATGGAAGAAGAATTACTAATCCACTGAATAGTACCTTTGTATTCTTTACAAAAGTATCCTATGTCATCTGAACTCAACCTTAGAATCTGGTAATCTTTTTTTTTTTAAAGTTTTTAATAAAAAATTAATAAAGTAAATTAGAAATTATGCAAATTTTAAAATCAGAAATAAAAAATGTACAGTGTATGGTTTTGACCTTTAAAATATGAAAATAGGAATATGGTGAAAATCCAAATAAACTGTGTACAGTGGTCTGAAGTTTATGAAATTATGCAAATGTCATAACTACAATATTTAAATTCAGAGAAACCACATGTAATCTTTATCTGTGTGTGGTGAAGAATGTATTAACTGTAATACTTATGTCCGCTAGGGGAGCTGTTTTATTTTTAACTCCTTTCAAATGTATCAACTAGTACTTCCGGTTCATAAACCTATTTCCGGTTTATTTACCCAAATAATAAAGTGAAAATTAATTTCTTTGAAAAGCATGAAAAACAAAAACAACTTAATTTACTCTCAATGTTCACCTACACCATCCCTGTGTATTTAGTCAGTAGTTACCAGTTATATCTTTACTCAAACTATTTCACCATCTAGTAATGCCAACTGGCTAGCTAACTAGCTTAGCAGTATAGCATTAACCTCATGTCACTGGGGGAAGGGGAGGGGAACAATGGGAACATGTGATGCAGATAAAAACCACACTGGTTAAAACTAACTCCAATACTAAACAAGACAATCTTCATTTATCTTAGCTCTAAATTCTATAGATGCTGACCTTAAAAGCTGATCTTATACCAATCTTGTACACAATCTTTCCGGCTTAGAACATCACACAAAAATATACTTTTCGGCTTAAGAACTCCACACAATATACTTTATTAAACCAGACTACGCCTCTATTATCACATCAAACATATAGTCTAACATGAATGGACCCAGTCCAGTGCAAAACAGATCATGGTACCTCCCCAGAGATCTTAACACTATTTGGAGCCAGTCCAATGTAAACCAGATAACCTCTAGTGCCTTCCCAAAGGTCTTTAATATTATATAATATTCACATTAATCGGGCGGCGCCGAAGAAACACTATAAACAAAACCGCACCACTCGCAATCACACCACAGATCAATCTATTACTCACCACCAATGCTTGCACCTAATGTAAGTTATTTAACTATACAGTTTTTGAATTAAACAGGTAACCGTCTCACCTTTGATTTAGGCCCAGCCAAAAAATCCTTTGATGCTAGTTAGCTGCAGCTTCCTTCTCTTCCAGCACTCTCCTCTCTCCAGAGTCCCTTCGTTGGTCGCCAATTGTTAGTGGTTCTTGAACTCCGAGAGCAGGAGAGACTGAAAAGAGTCAAGGCAAGCTTATAAAAGTTAACAGCATTTAATTACACAAAAGATGCGGTGGTATACAAATGAAATGTGTGCATTGGTGGTTCCCCCTTGCCAGCTGTTTGGTCCCGTCCGCGCTGGGTCAGCTGGAGGCAAGGAGAGAAGAGACAGATCCTTCTTGTGTCTCCCGGGTTACAACTGTAGTCTTCTCCTATTGGCCGGCGTCGACGGGGGCGTGTCCAATGCAAATCCTGTCAGTTTCTGCTGCTGAATTACATCACTCAGATGTCTGTGGTCATCTAAACATTCCCTAATAAACCTCATTCCTGCGTCAATAAATGAGTGTTAAACCCAGGGTGTTTAATGTACAACATCACGTTATTTCACCTTCAATTCACGGTTTGAAAACGTAGCATTTCGCCACATGCTAATGCTAACCGGAAATGACGAAATTCACCAGCGGAAAACCGGAAGTCACTTGTGAATCTTGGATTTTCAGAATAAAACAGATTTAAATGAAATACAGTGTATTTCATTCAAATTACCACATCATCATTGATTTTAATTTCTAACATCACCCAATACAACAACAAGCAGTTCGCAATCGCACTTTAAACACTATGGAGACTGACACGGCTACCACCTCCTCCTCACAGGATTGCGCACGAAGCCCTGCAAAAAGCCCCCAAACAAAAACATCTCGCCCTAGGTCTTCAAAAGCATGGGAATACTTTACATTTAGTCCAAAACGCAAAGGCATTGTTATTTGCAGTCTTTGCCAAATGGAGTTGGCATACCACACTAGCACAACAGCGATGTTGGAGCATTTAAAGCGGAGGCACCCCCTTGTCTCTCGTGGACGGAACAATGATAAATAAGTACCAACTTTGGCTAAATTAATTCCACGTTTGTGTAGTATGTTGTGCAGCTTGAGTTCTGTGCACTTCGGTAGTGCTAACTATCTTATAGCTCTCCGTGCGGTTTGTTCGTGCTTGGTTGGTTAGTAGTTAATGTTAGCTACCTAGCTAGCGGCGCCAGCTGTTAGTTAACGTTTGTCAGCATTTAATGTTGGCTGGAATGGTAGCTAGTTTACGTCTGCAGAACACCGCTATCTAGCCGCTACTAACCCGGAACGAACAAACTGCACAGAGCTAACTCATGTTGTGGTCGTTTACGAGTCAAACATAACATTAGACTAACGTTAGTCAGCTTATAGTATCAATGTATGTCAACTAACGGAGCCAGGCAATGTCCAGGCCAGGCCTGCACGTAAGCTGGTGCGCAGTTGTCATGAATTAATTAATGTTTTTATGAGCATTGAAAACATTAAAATGAGCACCAGCACATCCAAGTGTGATAGGGCTCATATGAGTTGCACTACCAAACATTTTCACTGTGTAGATATAGTACTCTACAAGCTTTTAAATAAACATGAAATGCATTGTTGGACTTAACATTGTTTAAAAAGTAACCACCTTATCCTTCAAGTAAGCTAATTATACCATAGCACTGCAATGAGTTTAAGAGTAGATTTAATATGCCCCACTGTCATAGCTGTTGTTCCATTGTTCATTGCTGTTGTGTTTTCTAGGACAAAGCAAAGAACCTTGCCGTCCTATCTTGGGAAAGAGGCGCAATGCACTCCACAGAAGGCAGTGTTTGTTTTTGCACTACATTTTTTATCTTTTGTAATTTTGTACAGAAGAGATTTTTTGTTGGACTGTAAGAGTAAACAGGCTGGTCTTTTTATTTTGTATAATTTTATTCTATATTTCTTATTTTGCTGTGCAATAAAAAAAAAACTATATTATTTAGAATTTTTTGGTATTTATTTGAGATACATTATGTTTTTTATTAATCGAACTGAAAAATAATCGTTAGATTAGTCGACTAATCGATAAAATAATCGCCCGATTAATCGTTTTCAAAATAATCGTTTCCCCCCAGCACTACTTTTTAGAAGTGAAGATATGGTCATTTGTTCTGGGAATGTCATTTTCGAGCCTGAGACCTGAAAAACACATGGGAGCCTGCCTGCAGGCGGCAGTCTCAGGACACCTCCACTCTCAGGACAGGAAGTGCATGCACGCTCAGCAGGGGCGTCGCCTGGACCTGAAAACATTCGGGGCTTAGCCCACAGTGGCGGCGGCACTACAGTGGCATTTTTCACTGCAACATTCCCCACACGCACACACACAGTACACCCGCGACTGTTACAATGAAGGCTCGATAATCAGCTCACGGCATATAGGCAGGGGTAGAGTGGTATTTGTTATGAGTGGGGGGCGGACCTCACCTCCTCTAGGGGGGTCCGGGGGGATGCTCCCCCGGGAAGATTTTTTTTAAATATTGAAGTTAAATGCATCAATCTGGTGCACTTTGAGAGCAAAATGAAGAGATCTATGGATACCTCTCTCAACACCCATATGAAGCAGAACTGTAAACAGATGTACTTTTTCTTTATGGATATTTTACTAATCACTCCCCTTTTAAACTTTATTCTTGTTTTACTGCCATATAGTATTTCATAACTGTTTTCATTTATTCTCTTATTTTTTTTATAACTATAATGATCATATGAAGGTGTGCCGTGGAAATAATCTTTTGAATAATTTTTGACCAAACCGTTTGAGACCCACTGAGATAACTTAGACTAAAGTTAACTATCTACACTCAGAGAGTCCTTTAGCTCACCTGAGTCTCTCAGTCTGAGAGGAGAGGACTCTCCTCCAGCTTCTTGTGGAACAAACAGCTCCTTATGTCCGTTAGTGCAGCTAGCTAACCAGATGCTAACAACACGGTCCATGCTGGCACCGGTCCCCATAGATATATATAAACACTAGATGGCTCATGGGAGATTTTCCAGCGTAGCTCACTGGCTGCCATCTTGCTACAGTCAACAGCTACTCTGGTACGCGTTATGGTAGCTGTTGTAAGGTGAGTGATCTCCACAAAAATACTCTTAACTCGCTGAAATCTTGACTGATTTACAAACGGTTTGGTTTATTATAAACATTATTAGCATGGCTATGATACAGGATGCTTGTACATGTTGATATTGCAGCTTTTCTTTGTGTATGTGTGGTTGTATTTATTAGCTGGCTAATAACAAGAGGCTGTGAGTGAGACCAAGTATTACAAAGTTGACCCAGCAACTTTACACCAGTGGGAGAGGCAGAACTGCTCTTTCTTTTCAACATAACTTAAGTTACACATGATTTCTTCCAAGTGGTTTGGCTTGTTAAAAACATCTTACATTTAGATACATTATGATCCAGGAAATTGCTGGCTTTGTGTTTACAGAAGTACCTAACTATGCCGGACTTTTGTGCAGCCTACAGATGCTCTAATCGGAAACAGTCTGGAAAGAAGAACCCGTGGAATCACCGTTAACGTGTAAGATCTGACAATATTATGACTATAATTAGGATAATCGTTAATTACTTAGTGGATGTATGTACATTACAAGTCCTGCTACACAGGATCAGTGGGGCTATGTGAGATAAGAGTATTGCAAGATTGTTGTTGACCCAGCCTCTTTAGAATATGTTGCTACCATTTCTTTACACAATTATTTAATGTTTCTTTTGGACACCTTTTTTATAACTCTTAGTGTTGTTGTCTTATTCTTAAAGTATACATACATACATACAATTACCCCAAAAATATGATAATTTCGGTGTGTATTTTTGTCCTTACCCTTAATGTTAAAGGAAAGAAGGGAGGAAAATGTTGACAATAATTGATATATCTGGCTACCTTTATCATGTTTTTAAGGTTTCCCAAAACCGGAGAGAGGAGGAGGCAGTGGGAAGTTGCCTGTGGCAGGACACTGCTCTGCAGTGAGCACTTCAGGAGTGAGGACTTTGACCGGACGGGGCAGACTGTCCGGCTTAAAGATGGCGTTGTGTCAACAGTATTCAGCTTCCCAGCTCATCTTCAAAGGGTATGTGTATCATTGGCCAACAAGAATTCAAGGTGTATAAGATTGATATATAAATATGTGATTAAATGTCACACTTTAGTTTTTCTTTCTGCAAGTTTAGGAATAAATAATGTGTTGTGTATTACAGCACATTTTAAACACTCAAAATGTCTTTAATTATGTTTATTTTAGCCGGAAGCAACAAGAAGCACAACCACTTCAAGAAGAGCAGAAGATGAACCTCAGCCTAATGTTGTGAGTATTCTGAATGTGGCCAAGACCAGAGAGATGGTCATTGATTTCAGGAGGGTGAGGACGTCTCCTCCTCTACCCCTGTGCATTCTGGGAGAGGATGTGGCTGTTGTGGAGGACTACAAATACCTGGGAGTGCACTTAGACAATGGGCTGAACTGGAGGATCAACACTGACGCTGTGCACAAGAAGGGGATGAGCAGATTCTATTTTCTGAGGAAGCTGAGATCCTTCCACGTGTGCAGCAAGATGCTGGAGATCTTCTATCAGTCTGTGGTGGCTAGTGCACTCTTCTTTGCTGCGGTCTGCTGGGGGGGCAGCATCAGAGCCGGTGACACCAGCAGGATCAATAAACTGATCAGGAAAGCTGGGTCAGTCATCGGCATCAAGCTGGACCCCTTTGAAGCTGTGGTGGAGAGGAGGACACTGAACAGGCTGTTGTCCATCATGGATAACCCCACCCATCCTCTCCACCTGCAGCTGGACAGTCAGCGGAGCTCCTTCTCCAACAGACTGCTGCAGCTCCGCAGTGCCATAACTCTGTACTACAAATCACCTCTGGCTGGAAGATAACTCTCTGCTCCATAGTTTATCTTGAATGTAACCACGTTGTACATTTTACACATATATAATCTGTTCAATATTTAAAGGTGGGGTAGGTAAGTTTGAGAAACCGGCTCGAGATACACTTTTTGTTATATTCCATGGAATGCTCTTAACATCCCGATAGCAATGAATATCTTAAGTGCTTTGACAAAAAATCCATGAAACAATTTCATCTGTGGAAGCCGTAGTTCTGTAAAAAGCACGACCAATCATTTTAGCCGGCCCGGCTAAAATAACTGGATGGCCTACCTGCCTGTCAGCCTTCCATCTGTGCACAAACTTATCTTGTGCCCTCATTGGTCATGTGCGCGTTCGTGTGTTGGAGGAGGGGCTCTGTAAGGAAGTAGCAGATTTTTTCCGGCTGTGTATTTTCAAATTCTAGCGCACTCGAGCTGGTTTCTCCAAAATTACCTACCCCACCTTTAACATTAATATTCCATATGCCTTATATTTATGTATATGTATATTAGATATATATATAATATCCTGCCAAACTCAATATGTATATTATTTTCCTCTTTCTTTATTTTCTTTATTTTTCTTGCTTATTTCTAATTTATTGTAAAATGCCTTGTCCCTTATGCTGCTGTAACTACAAATGTTTTCCCAAATTGGGATAAATAAAGTACCATCTTATCTTATCTTATTTGCATGTGGAATGTCACTAACAAATGAGAGCATCATATGGCTTGTCATATTAAATCCTTTATTTCGGTGGTACCCAGGAAGGTCTATGATGGTGTTACTAGGAGAGCCCAATATCATTTGAGGTGGTACTCTGTGTAAAAAGTTTGAGAACCACTGGCCATCTCTCTTGCTCTATGTCACTCATACACTTGATGTGCAAACATTGAAACTACACCCAGGGGTTGGCAACCTTTACAGTCAAAATAGCCATTTTTGTCCAGAGCCTCAAAACATATTTCTGCCTTATAAGGAGACAAGCCTATTAAGATCAATTTCTTAAAAGTACGCTGAGTTGTGTTTTCTGTTGGAGAACGTAAAAAATGTTTAGGAGAATAGAAACCACACCAAGTTGTTCTTAATAATAATAATACATTTATTTTGGGGGGCCGCCTTTCATAACACCCAAGGCCACCTTACAGGGCATAGGGGCAATATAGGGAACAATTAAAACTGGATTTAGTGAGATATCAGCCGGGGTAAGACAAGACAAACAACAGTAAATGGACTACAGAAGGACGCAAAAGGACACAGGGTACAGTTTATATTATTCTTGGGCTTTTTTCGACTACAAGAACTCAGCGCACCGTTCTGTGAAGTGGTAACGTATTTCAAAGGTTCTGGATTTGTTTACAAATCTAGAAACTAAATACAAAACTAGGACGATATGAAGATCTCATGTCAAAAATAATTGTGATAAATGAGACAGAACTGGCCTGTCTGTGGGCTCATTTTATGTTGGTTTGGTTCTTCTGATAAAGGTGTGAATATCTAAATAATATACCACCATATGCTATTGTCATTAGTTGTGTCCCTGTTCTTCAAGCTAAGGCATTGCTAAATTAACAACTCTTGGCTTACAGAGTAGTAACATGAGACCGATTTTTATATATAAAATATAAATATATTTAAAATGTATAATTTATTTTAAATATTAACAATATAATAAAATAAATGGAAATATATACACCGGCAAATATTTAATATAAATACCTTGTGTGTGTGTATAGCTATTGCTTTATCTGCTTAATGTTATTTTCATATGAAAGTCCATGATTATAAGTATGCAGTATCATAACTACATCTTTGATGTTTATAAAAAACCAAACCGTTTGAAAATTGGTTGAAAATTGAGCAAGCTATGGTTATTTAAATAGTAAACCATAATGTTATGAATGAGAGCACTGCCTGTAGCAAGATGGCGGCCATGTGGCAACGTCGGTCTCCATTGGCCAGCAGCGCGGGTGAGTCATCTAGTGTTTATATATATCTATGCCGGTCCCTCTCTCCCTCCGCTCTCTCTATCACACTAAATTTGTGCCATTATGGCGCATTTCCACCACACGGTCGGCCTCGGCCACGCTCGGTACTGCTTGGCCGCGTTGGGCCTTAACAGGGCCGGCTCACTTCCTGCTGCGCTTCCATTACAGTTTAGGAACTGGGGTAGTTACTATAGTAACGCAGTGTAGGCGGAGCGACGCTGCATACAACTGCCGTGACGTCATCTTCAATGCGACACAACTCACGAAACACGCAACAATGGAGGATGTGGATGCCATCGTTTCCTTGTTGCTGTGTCTGTGGTGTTTTATCACAGCAAGAAGGAACACTTTCTTTCGGAAAAGGCGGCTTATAGCAAGACGTAATAGAGAAGAAGCTCATGGGAGACTTATGGCAATCGCAGAAAGCGGCAGAGACTACTCCAGCACGACTCAACGCTACTCGGTAAGCTAACGTTCGCTAACTAGCAATGTGTTTCACGCTCACTATACGACCAAATGTTTCAAGTATTTAATTAATTGTAGCTACCACTTTTACGTATTAAAATATGTATGCTTTTGTTTGTGTATTTCAGAAGTTAGGTCGCCGCCGCAGACCATGTGTTTGGATGCTCGACCGAGCTACCGAGTGGTGGGGTGTGATTGTTCCATCTTTCACAGACACTCAGTGGGTGGAGAACTTCAGGATGTCTGAGGAAACATACACCTACCTGTGCAACAAACTGCGGCCAGCGATGGAGAGAGAGGACACAGCATTCCGCAAGTGTATACCTCTAAAGAAGAGGGTGGCCGTCGCACTGTGGAAGCTTGCGACCGGCTCAGAGTACCGAAGCATTGGACATCTTTTCGGAGTGAGCAACACAACTGTGTGCCGGTGTGTGCAAGACTTCTGTGCTGCTGCAGAGACGTTGTTAGTACCGGAACTAATTCGTTCACCAGACCGGGAGCAGTTTGCAGAAATGGCCGACTACAATGAGAACAGGTGGGGGCTCCCACAGTGTGTAGGTGCTATTGATGGGTCACACATACCCATCTTGGCACCACAGGAATACCACTGCGACTATTTCAACCGTAAAGGCTGGCACTCCATCATCCTTCAAGGAGTTGTAGATGGCAAGGGACATTTCTGGAATGTGTTTGCAGGAATGCCTGGGAGCTTGCATGATGCTCGGGTTTTGAGGCTGTCCTCGTTGTGGGAATTGGCCAGTCGTGGCAACTACTTTCCACCTTGCACCAGGAACATTGGTGGGGTGAATGCTGGCTATTACATCCTTGGAGACAATGCCTATCCTTTGCAAAACTGGCTCATGAAAACGTTCCCTGACAATAGACAGCTGACAGCAGAACATGTGATCTACAACAAGAACATTTGCAGAGCACGGGTAGTGGTCGAAAACGCTTTTGGTAGACTGAAGGGAAGGTGGCGTTGCCTCATGAAAAGAAATGACTGTGATGTGAAACTTGTGAAATCTATGGTGCTGACATGCTGTGCTCTGCATAACCTCTGCGAGAGTCATGAAGAGGCCTATGATGATGAATGGGATGCAGCAGCAGCAGCAGCAGCAGCAGCAGCAGCAGCAGCAGCAGCAGC
>CALSBW010025603.1:231322-253255 GCA_943590975.1 Lindbergichthys nudifrons
GGGTAAAAGTGTGTTAAAAAGTGGGGGAACATGTTTCAAATGACAGCCGACTGCTGCTTGTTGGCAGGCTGACTCAGTTCACTTGTCTCACACACACACCCAGGGGGGAAAAGAGAACACATTGACCCAGGAATAAGTGTCTGAATCATGGGCACATTAGTGTTTAAAGTCGGGGGAACTGTTTTAATTCAGGACCAGGGTGAAAAGATAACACATTTACCCCGCTAAAGTGTTCAAAACATGGGTATATTAGTGCTCAAACTCGATTAAACTGTTTTAATTGCGGAGGTTTTACGTTTTGGTTCACTCGTCTCACACACCCAGAGTGTTAACAACATTTTTTACACATTTTATAAATTAGCTCCATCTATTGTAATTTGAGTGTATTACACGTCTGTCCATGGAACGCAAGTTTTGTGCAATTTGAGTGGAGTAAACTGATAGGCAGCTGGAGTAACATGTACATTGAGATGCATTGGTACATATCATCGTCACTTTCAATGTTAACCTTGTACATAGGAGGCACAATAAGCTTACTGAAAGTCATAAAGATTACATTAATCATTTAGATTACTTAAATCCTCAAGTACCATGGGATTACTGAAACCACCATGAATTTAAAAAATGGTAGAAATTAATCTAATCTAAATTTTGAAGCATTCCTTGCCATCCCCTCCCTCTAAATATATCAATAAACATTAGGAAGTGATGCTCCTGACTACCATACCTGTTTAAGAAGATAATATTTGTTTTAAATAATTCAAAGCAATACACAACAGCAACAGGCTCTTTAACCAAGGCAACAGCCTAACATGTATATGTTAACAAGTAAACTAGCTGTTCACACTATTCCTAATATTATCCATAAATATTAGCAGATTCTATTTATTTTTTAAAACATATTGATGTAAATACATACACATATCAGTATGTTGTATAAATATTGCAAATCATATTTGAGGGGGAGGGGGCACACATAGTAGAAACAAACACATACAAACACTAACAGGGGTTTCAGGGATGGGTCAGTCCGTTCTTCTATATGTCTGTCGGTCTCAAATCTAAAGGGTGCAATAACAATTTGTATCCAATATGCATAAACAGCGGACACTGTTTATACGCAGCCCTCACAAACCACACACGGCCAGATAGCTTATCTAACAGTTAGAACCTACATATGACACACAACCTTTATAGTCAGAAAAAAGTGTGATTATTTTCTGATATTTTACACATATGATATTATGAATACTGTGGGCCGACATACCTTAGTGTGATTATAAGTGCATGTGAGTGAATATTGGCATGCAAATTCGTTTTTATACGTCCTATTCATTGTCTCAATGCGCTCATACATCTTAAGAAAGTTATCACCAAAAATGTTAAGAACGTTTTTAGAGAACGTTATCCTACCTTTCAGAAGAACATTCTGGGAACAAAAATCAAACGTCCCGCTGAAAACGTTTTAAGAACAGTAGGGCATAATGTTCTAACAATGTCATCAAAAACATCTTAAGAAGCTTATCAAAAACATCTTAAGAAGGTTATCACCAAACATTTCAAGAATGTTTTTAAAGAACGTTATCCTACCTTTCAGAAGAACATTCTGGGAACCAAAATAAAACGTCCCACTGAAAACATTCCTAGAACAATGAATGGTAACATTCTCAGAATTTTTTGAGAACCAAAAATGTCTAGCTGGGAACTCACACATGCCACCGCAAACATGCAATATCTGCTTACAGCTTATCATGAATTACGTGTTTGTTTGTTTTTCTCAAAAGGAAAATATGGTGACATCAGATTTTTTAAAACATCCTTTTCAAACAAATGCAACAAGTTTGTTTGTTAAAGCTCTCTAGAAATAAATCTGACGTTGATCGTGACCATGTTAATATTTGCCATCACAGGAACGTTTTATAAAAAAATAATAACATCCTGAAAACATTTTCAGAATGTTTCTTGGAGAATGTTCTTAATTTGATATCATGTAACATTGAGGGAACGTTTTATAAAGAAAATCTTTAATGTGTTACCCCAACAACGTCCAAAACACATCCTTAGAATGTTGCAGGCAAAACGTTCCGCCTTTGTTAACATATCACATTAAAGGAACATTTTATAAAAACACTTTCTGTCATCTCAGGCCTTAATAACATCCTCAAAACATCCTCTGAATGTTGCAGTTAAAACGTTATGTCTTAGTTAACCTTAAAGGAGAGCTGTCATGCTTTTCCGGTTATTACCCATCCCCTTGTGTGTTATGAAGGTTTTTATGCATGTAACCGGTCTGCAGAGTCAAAAACCCTCAAAGTACAACCTGTAGGGAGTAAAACTCTAACACAGAAAAGACCTCCCCAAAACGCCTCGTTGGAGATTTCTCATGTTCTTCCTGGGCATCGTGACGTCTGGATACCCAGTAGCCACGCCCAGAGCTATGACGCGATACAGTCATGCGGTACCCGGAACCAAATGGGCCAATCCGTGGAGCCGTTACGTTACGTCCGCGGAGCCGTTACGTTAAGCCCCCGCTGATTGGTCCAAATTGACCAATCCACGGACTTCCTCACACACAGAAAGGACAGGAGACCAACAGGTGACTATCAAAGGACTAGCAGCAACATGATTATGACGTTAAATGTGTTGTTTTAGGAACATCCATTGTAAATACATGGGATTCAATAAACATTGAATAGCATGTCATGCAGTTTGTCTGCGCCTTTTCCTCCGTGTTGTCCTGGCATATCGTCTCCACCATGGTTTGCTGTGCTGCCTGGGGATGCTCCAATCGCTCAGAGAAAGGAGTAAGAATCAGAATGTATGGCTTCCCCACTGACACAGAGAGGAGGAAAAAATTGCTAGCTCAAGTCAGCAGGAGAAATTTAACAATCAAAACAGACAACCGCAACAAAATATGTGAGGTAATCATATTTTTCACAAAACGAAGACCACACCATTGGGAAGCTTAATGTCTGTTTAATAAAAATAAGGAACAGGGAGAGGCTTGCAAAACTCTGGGAGGTGAGACTCAGGTGCAGGGTGAGGGTCTCATTGCAGGTCTTCAGGCTCCATTGAATCCCCCTGGGGTTCTTGTGCTGAAAGAGGGAGACAAAGACAGGAGAAGGGGTTAGATACATCTAGCAACCTATAGGATGGGAAATTGCTGACCTATTTTAAACATACCTTGTGTTTTCACTCTCACTTAAGTCCCTCTCCCTTTGCCATCAATCCAAAATCAGCTGAGCTGCAACATAATACAGACTGGTAATAATCAACAGAATCACAAGGACATTATATGGCTCTGCTAAAAACACTCACCCATAAGTTACGTTTTTGTTTACTGTTTGGAAGTCTCAAATATGCACTCTAAATCCATATCAATAGCGATGTATCACAAAAATAGCTCTCTTCCTTATTATTGTGTAACGTTAACTATATTATACTAGCTTGAACTCCAAAATGGATATCCTCATTTCACCACCTCCACCCACTACAATCACACGCCCCAATGTTATATTTAACTAATATTTAACTCCCTCCACCCCGGATAAAAGCACGTTAAGAAGCCCTTTTTCTCTAATTCCACAACGTTGGATTGAAATAACATTAGGAGAACGGATTAATAGGCTGTTCATGGTTAACGTGTGTTGCTAACTTTATCCGGTATCCTAGCCTAATCTGTTATCTGTAAACGACAATAATAATAATAATAATAATCCACTAACATCCTTTAATACACATGTTCATTTGACTCAGATGTGCTGATAATATCCGCAATATAAATCTTTAAACGTCTTCTTACCTTTAAAAGTCCATCACGAACGGTCTATTATGCTGCAACTCTACTGTGCTGCTGGCCGCAATAGTTCCCCGGAAGTCAGCGGCAAGCTAACTTCCGGGGAACTATTGACGGCTCCACGATCCGCCATTGCTGTAAAAAAACTGGTCCATTGGAGTGAACGGAGATGTCGTAACTCTTCTATCTATATGGCGCTGGGTACTACTCTCTATCATGCTGTGCGTGCTTTCACCTACTGAGTTACGTAAACGTAGCCGGCCAATCGGGGCGAGCCTACCTGAATCCGCGCACTGGCCCACAGTATATAAGGCGGCTACGCCCTCCGCCCACTATCCTTTTTCTCTTCAGCGAGCGAGTAACAACTGCAGAGAAAGTAAAAACGTTTGAAATAAGAAGAAAGAAGAAGAAAGTTATCATACCTCCATGGAGAGACCCGGGCCTGTCCTTCGTGCCCTGGCTTAAATAGCGGGCGCCGATCTCCACCACCTCTGCTTCGAGTGTTTGGGGGACCAGGATATGGCCGAGGCGGTGCCATTCACGTTCGCCATTCACGTTCGCCATTCACGTTCGACATTCCAGCGGGGCGGATGGCTCCGTTTGCCGTTATCGGGCACTTCCGGGTCCGGTCCATGGAGGTCCACCGCCCTAGGTGATGACCATGGCGGCGGAGCGCAGCTGCTCCCAGCGGGCAGCAGGCTGGGCAGAGAGCTGAAAAGAGCTCTGCCCCGCTGCCTTTTCAGCCCCCATGCCAAAACTCCCTTTTATGGAAGGTTTGGCAGCGGAGTAGGCCACCAGAGAATACTACAGCTTCTTAGCTTTGGCTCCACAGCTGCTGGCATGTCCCCTGAACACAGTTTTGTGGGGAATGGAAGCCCAGCTGTGTACTGACAGAGTAGAGGGGCAGGACACTGAGACTGGGTTACTCACTCCAGCTTTGCAGCGTCCCTCCTCCATTCAGGGGCAATAGAGAGGCACATCTATCATCCTGGGAGGAGATAGGTTTCCTTTCATCAGGAAGTCGAAAAGAGGCCCTGTTGCAAGAACGGTGGGTTACGTATATAGCAGCGACGTGCAGTCAGGGGAGGCAGGGGAGGCAGAGCCTCACCTGTCATACTCCAATGTAACGGAAAAACAACTAAAGAAAAATAATAGTAATAATAATAAAATGTCTCCACTGATAAGTGTTGTAAGTGTGATTTATGTATGATTCCAATCGCTTTTTATAGTCAAAATCAGCAAATTTGCCGAGCTCCGCTACGGGAGCGATGAGAAGTGAGGCAGGGACCCCACCGCGGTGCGTTCAGGGACCTCCGCATAAGAACAGTGGGTTACGTAGTGTAACTCTAGTTCTAGAGTGATATGTGTGTGTAAAATGCATTTAGTAAAAACGATTGCATTTATCCCAGAGTAAGAGTCATCTCTCTCCACATTCCACATTTCCTCGAACGGAAAATCAGTGGTGTATTAACAGAGCGGATGGACAGGACACTGAGACTGGGTTATTCACTCCAGTTTTGCAGCATCCCTCCTCCGTTCAGAGGCATGAGAGAGGCAAATCTGTCATCCCAGGAGGAGATAGGTTTCCTCTCTGCATGTGCACTCTCAAGTCAGAGAGAAGGGGCACTATTCCCTGTACTTCCTGGTTCCCAAGAAGACTTTCATGGCGAAATTGCTCCAAAACACAGAAAGTATTTGCGTTTTGCCTTCCAGGCCTATCCCCACGCACGTTCAGCCACGGCGCTGCAACCGCTGCGGGACCATGGCATGAGGGTGTTCTTTTATCTGGACGACCTCATAGTCATGGCCAGGTCCAGGGAATGGGCAATGTTTCACACAGCCCAATTGATCCTACACCTAACCAAGTTGGGTTGAAAAAGAAGTTGCGGTCAATTGGAAGAAGAGCTCCCCCATACCTCACCAGAATATCTGGGGGTGATGCTCGATGCAGGCAGACCACGTGCCACCCTGACAGGAAGCAGACAGGCATCCCTGCTGCGGGCAGTCTGCATGCTGCGTCACGGAGCGACGGTGACAGCTTTGATCATCATGCAGACTTTGGGTCTCATGACGGCTGCTCACTCCGTAGTGCCACTCGGACTGCTGCATGTACGTCGCATGCAGAGGTGGTTTACCGGCCTTCGTTTAGATCTCAAAACACAAACGACGTCTGGTGACCATCCCCCCCCTCAGTAGAGAGCAACCTCCGATTCTGGGGGTCCCCAGAGACTCTGCGGAGGGGAGCTCCACTGGGGCAAGTGACCTCCTATATCACAGTCTTCACAGACGCTTCAGTGACAGGATGGGGGGTGGGCGTGCCTAGAGAGAGCTGTGGGTGATTGCTGGCCTCTGACAGAGGCGCGGCACAGCAACCTCCTGGAGCTGCAAGCAGTGATGTTGGTCCTACAGCACTTCAAACCCTTAATACAGGGCAAACATGTGCTAGTGAGGAGCGACAACCGCACCACAGTGGCGTACATCAACAGGCAGGGCGGAGTCCGCTCAATAGCCTTGTTGACCGCAGCAGAGAACCTGTGGTTGTGGGTTTCACAGATTGTGTTGTCTCTAAGGGCCCTGCACATCCCGGGACGGGAGAATGGGGGGGCCGACCTCATGTCAAGAGGAAGAGGAAGAGCTGGGCTGAGAGTGAGAGGAGGAGGAAGAGGTGGGGTGAGAGTGAGAGGAGGAAGAATGAGAGGTAGAGCTGGAGGGAGAGGACGTGGACAAAGAAGAATACTCTCTAATGAAATGAAATGTTATCAGCCATGGTTTGACGATGAGAGAGGCTGGACAGAGGGTTCAGCCTAATCTCAGCCGATGTACTGTTGCCTCTGTAATCCGGACACTTAGACTTGAAAACAGGTTCGTTACCAGTTTTTAGCGCTGCATAATTCATGATATATCAGTGCTTATATCTGTTGTGTGAAACGTATTTACTTTATTACTGTAATTGAATTATTGGCATGTTGCATACTACACAAATCCTGCACAATGTACTGTGGTAAACTTACTTGTATGCAACACAGACACTGACCAACCACTATATATTTGTTGTTTATCTGAAGGACTGAGAAAAAAAGAGGTGCAGGTGGAAGGCTAAGGATTTTCAATGAGGCACAGGAAGCAGCAGTTACAAACTGGGTTTTGGCAAACAATGCATCACACTTAGAGAGATCCGAAGCATATTAACTATGTGCTAAGATGCATGTTGCACAATGTTATTTTTGAATAAAATGTGATTTTTTTCAACAACTCATTTGTATTACTTCATTTACTGTATTTCTATATAAGCAAGTAATCTTTCTCTGCAGAAACCTGTATGTACAGAGCATAGCCCATACAAGATGAAAGTGCTTTAGATTATGCTCAGCAGTGTGTAGTTGGGTGGTCAAACAATCTAGTATTATGAATGAAGTGTTATATTTGGTGCAAAAGTTTGCATTTGGTAAGTGTTTATGTAGTTTTGAGTGCAGTTCTTCATTTAGCAGGATAAATTAGGTGTTGTGCACTTTGGGTGTGTGGTTTTGTGAATTGTGTTTAGTGTTCTGAGAAACTGAGCAATTTAAAATAAAATGTGTGTTAGCAATCGAGAAAAACTGTAAAAATAACATGAACATGAAAGAAGTCACAGTAAAGCATCTAAAAAAAAACATTTAAAAAAAGTCAGGTTATTTAAGTTATCAAAACTGCATTGTCTCACTGAAACAGCCTTGCCAATTAGAGTTGGATTATTAAAGAACATCTATTTGGAAAACGTACTTGATTTTTTACCAGTTGTAAAGTTTTACATGCATTAAAGTGTAACTGAAAGTATCTTAGTAACACAAAACAGCAAAAATCAGTACATTTATAAAAAGACTGCAATGTTTCACTGAAAAACTGTTAAAAATCAAAGTGCTTTAAGAGTCATATTCCTAAAGAACATCTATTCAGACTAAGTACTTATTTTTTCTAGTTTTAAGGTTTTGCATGCATACATACAAGTGTATATTTCAGTACCTTGGTGATAGAATTAAGCACAAATCAGTAAATGTATCAAAAAACAAAAACTGCCTGGTTACACTGCCTTAAAATCACAAACTGCCATTAAGGAAACCCCCTTCCTACAAAGTACTTAATATCCTAACAGATGTAAAGTTTTACATACATGAAAAAGGTAACTGAAAGTTCTTAGTAAACACAAACAAAATCATTGATGTTAACAAATACTGGATTGTCTTACTGAAAAAGTGTTAAAAATCACAAGCTAACCATTTAGAGTCACATTCTTAAAGAACATCTATTTAGACAAAGTACTTATTATAAGTGTATCTTTCAGTGCCTTGGTGAGAGAATTAAGCAAAAATCTGTAAATGTATAAAAAAAAACCTGCCTAGTTTCACTGCCTTAAAATCACAAACTGCCATTTAGAGTCACAGTTTGTGTGTGTGTGTTTTTTTTGTGTGTGTGCGTGTGTTTTTGTGTGTTTGTGTCTTGCATGTGTTTTGTGTGTGGGAGACACTGTAATCTCAAAAACATTGATAAGAGTAAAGGGGTAAACTGGAACTTGTAAAGAAATTAACCCCCCTCCTTACCGTTCTTTGTCATGTTCAGGTCTGCACGAAATAGATTCTTCCTCTGTCTGTCTGCTGGAGTTTTTAAGGGGAACCTTCACTTTACACTTCATTGCTACAGAATATAATCTTGTCAGTTGTGTGTGAGCGTGAGAACAACCCTGAGGTGTAATAGTGGAGACAAAAGGAGACCCTGTTATCTCAAAAACTTTTGTTAAGAGAATAGGCAGTTGTTAAATTTAAGGAAATGGCTTTCGCTAGTACAGTGATTTGTACACCCCCTCTGTCAATTATTCTTATCCTTACTAATCTAAGGAACTAGATTATCTGAAAATATGACTTTTTTTTTTTCTTTTTTAAAACAACACTGTGGACACCTTTCAGAGACATAAGGCGCTTTCACACCGGAGTACTTTTCCCAGGAATAGTTCCGATAGTTCCTGGGATTTTGCGTTCACACCAAAAAGATCTGGAACTAGAACTTTTTTTTGCAAACCTTTCCACCCCTTTTTAGGAAAGTCCCTGCTCTCTAGCAGGAACTTTCCTGGGGAGAAAAAGGTTCAGATTTCTGATTGGCTGGGCGAATTGCAAACGCCCCGTAAATCTCAGAAAAGTTTTTGTGAAGCCGCCATTTTATTTGCTCTCATTAGCATTATTAGCATTAGCATTAGCCCAGCGCACCAACGGAGAGAGACTAACTTATGGCAACACAAAAGAAAACATGGGAGCGGTGAGGTGTCGGCGCTTCTGGCGATTTACTCGGAAGGCTTCTGTAGAAGCTGCTGGGAGTCCCCAACTCCGTGGACTTCCGGCCGGGGACTTCGGGTGGCAGTATACGCAGTGAAGTTGTTTGCGGCCTGCCAGTAAACCCAAAGCAGAAGAAGAAGAAGTGACGTCAGCGGCTCCCTCGGGGACTTATACGGTGTGAACGCGATTTACTAGATAGTTCCAGGAAATAAAAGTTCCGGGAACTATTCCTGGGAAAAGTACTTGGTGTGAAAGCGCCTATTGTCGCAGGTAAAACTCAAACCCCCCCCGTGAGGGGTTAGGGCTCTGACGTAGGTGCAGCAGGGTGGGAGGGAGGGACAGCAGGGGTGGAGGAAGAACAAATAAAAAGAAGGAGAAGGGAAAAAAACGTTTTTTAAATAAACTAGCAAAGATTACTCTTTTAACCCTATATTAACACCAAAGGGTTAAAGTATTATTACCTACCTATACAATTTCAAAAGACATACTTAAATGTCACATAACCTTATATTACCACAAAAGAGTCAATAAGTAATATTAACCCCCTATAGGGCATTACAACAACAACAGGTGACCAAAACAAGTCATACTATCATTATTCACTATAATGGCTTACTAGGGGAATACTACAACAGGTGTCACATCAAAGGGGCAATAGTCTTATCACCCCAACATCCTTTATGAGGGGGCAATAAAACAATAAACAGCTAAACAAGTCATACTATCATCATTAACTATATTGGTTTCATCATTGACTATATTGACCTACTATAGACACTATAACAGGTTTCACATCAAAGGGGCAATAAAGTCTTATCACCCCCTATTGTGCAACATCCTTTATGAGGGGGCAATAAAACAATAAACAAACAAGTCATAAAAGATAAGAGGGTCAAAGGTCAGAGATGTCACAGTGACAGATGCCACATCAAAGGGATTTGGAGGCGGGACTAAGGTTTATGAGGGTCATAAATCACTCTCTGATCAGGTACTTAATCTAATTTTGACAAAAACTGTTGTCTTTCAACAACTATGGCACTTTGTGATTTTGACGCTATTTCAGTGAAACAAAGCCGTTTTGAACATTTGACAGATTTATGCTTACCTAACCATGTTATTTAGCTTGACTAGTATTTTTGCTAGTTTTGTAGTATGAGCAATCAGAATCAGAATACCTTTATTCGTCCCACAGAGGGGAAATGTACAAGTACAACCACCCCATCACACACGTGAATACACTGTTGGCACAGTGTGCCAGACAAGGTGCCACATGCTCATCAGAAGGGATGAACATCACACACTCACACACAATGGCTCTGTCGTTGGGAGCCAATTGGGGTTACGTGTTCTGCTGAAGTACACTTTGACAAAATCAACATCACTCTATTTCTTACATCCTTATAGATGTTTTATATTTTAGATGTAAAACTTGGTTTCCTGGAAACAATGTAATTCAAACTAATAGTTAGCTATAACCTGTTGTTTGATTAAAATGGTTTAGCAGTTTCTCTATGTTGAGCAACACTGGCTATTTACACATTACAGTCACCCCAAAACATAAATAAGTTGTCAGAGTGGTGGGTGTAAAAATAGCAGTGGAGCGGCAGCTTCCTTTCTCAGGCTGTCCAGGATTCTGTTTCAGGTGAGCGTCTCTCCTGAGGGCCCCGACAGAAAACTGACCCATCAACAGCAATACCAACTCTCCTGCTTTAATATATTAATAAAGTTCAGTAAGTCACATTACTTTGCATTCACACCTGAAGTTAAGTATTTTTATCCAGAAAACTATATATATATATATATATATATACAGAAGTGGGAGAAGTACTCAGATCTTGTACTTAAAAGAGAGGTGTCATGGCCATTTCCACTGATCATAATTCCATTGTTGAGGTATACTAAAATAGATTTATACTGTGCAATTTTCCAAACTCACATTGGTTTCTCATACAGCATCTCTGTAAAGTATGTGTATTCAGCAGTATTCACTCTCTCCACTAAACGGCTCGTTGGAGCTCTTGCCCCCCCCTCCCTGTGAGCCTAGTGTGCTCCGATTGGTCAGCTCGGCCACTCTATTCTGATTAGTCAACCACCAGAGAGGCTCCGCCCATGTCTAACAGTGCTTTTTTCGGCTCGATCTCAGCGGAACAACAGTCTTATAATGGCCTCGGTACAGCTGTATATTTTATACGCTAACTAACCGAACTGTACCTACAACTGTTGTTATAGAAGAGTAAGTTATTTTTACCTGTAATAAACTACTACTGTTTGATGAGAAATCAAATCATGGTTTGCTATATATGAATGATATGTTATAGGAGCAAATCATTCAGGGAAGAAAGGATAGGCCTACTAAGTATTTCCATCAAACTTTATTTTTAGAAATATACAAAATGAACATGCGTAAATATACATATATACACTGTATATCATCCATTCCTCCCCTTATAGGCGTTTTCGGCATCTTGCCTATCGCAGCTTTGTAAGCGGCTGCCGGGGCTTTTTAGGACGAGGCATCAGAGTGGGTCATCCCGTGTGTGTGTTGTCCGCCAGATACGCCAGGAGTTTCCTGATCTGGCTGGACGAAATCAAATGCAAATCACAAAATATTAGAGAAACTTAGTTGTTTTAGATTCGTTAGTAGTAGTTGTGGTAGGAGTGTGGATCTATCTAATCCATCTATCTAATCAACACAGTTAGCTTGCCAGCTAATATGCTAACCTACATTTGCTAGTTGTTCAGTGTAATATGCCAATCTACTATGAACAACAGCTAGTCTAGGCTAGCAAGAACATGTTTACAATTGCAATCTTATACGGGTAGTCTGCTACGTTCGGTCATTAATTGTAGCTGGCATGAAAACTATGTTTTCCCTAGCATGTCTAGCTCTAGGTAGCCTTGTTGTTTAGCTATGTAGCATACACACTATGAACGGTAGCTTGGTAGCATACACGCCAGGAACGCCAACTATAATGTACTGACCGTACGGTAAATCACCCGGAGTATACTGTCTATGAGTATTTCGTGTGTCATTCTCCTGCTTTGAGATACATGTATGTAAGGCCATCTGCTGATATTGGAATTGATATATGAAAACGCTAGCAAATTAGTTAGCCCAGTTAGCACTGTGTCAATGGCTTAGCAGTCCGAAACACGTTAACACATTTGAACAGTCGTGGTAGATAACTTGTTTGGGAGACATTCCTAACGAAATGAAGTGCCAATCACAAAATATTATTGAAACTTAGTCGTTTTATGTTCGTCAGCTTGCCAGATGGATTACAATGCTAACCTACGTTTGCTAGTTGTTCAGTGTAATATGCTATGCTATACTATACTATACTATACTATACTATACTATGAACAACAGATAGTGGTTCATATTAGGCTATCAAGAACATGTTTACAATTGCAATCTTATACGGGTAGTCTGCTACATTCATTGTAGCTGGCATAACAACAATGTTTTCCCGAGCAAACTCATGTCTAGCTCCGTTGTTTAGTTCGGTAGCATACACGCTAGGAACGCCAGCTATAATGTAATTACGTTTTGCGACTGACCGTACGGTAAATCACCCAGAGTATACTGTCTATGAGTATTTTGTGTGTGAATGCAGACATTCTCCTGCTATGAGATACATGCAGTGGCGAGCCGTCAGGGCCCTCTAGGCCCTCTGTGAGGGCCTAAGATATTCCAAAAAATAATATTTAAAAACATTTTAAAAATATATATTTTTTTTATATTTTTCATTAGTTTTACCGAAAAAAAACTTGATTTAATTGTATTTAAAATAACATTTCCAAAGAAATAAATCCTTCGAATCTGCCGGTTCAGTCTCTGTTTGAATGGTTACATGAAAGCTCGCCTGGCCCTCTCTGCGATTCACAGAGGGCCCGCTATAGTAACTGAACGAGAGAGTAATGTCAAATGACAGTACAATTGACCAATCATATCTTCCCTCTAAATGGGTGGGTTTTATCAGAGCCGTATATCGCGGACTTTATGACAATTTCCGCCCGCTGTGAAACTTTTCTTGTTTCCATAGCAACAACAACTTCCTGTCAACAGCGTGAACTCGCCTTAAAAAATAAAAGCATGCCAAATTACACTTAAGACATACAACTGCAACAAAAGTAACAAACACAATGCAATATCCTTTTCAATGTCAAAGAACACAAATTGGGTTCACAGGTGTTGTTTTGTGTGGTAGAGGGTCGCTGTCATTGATGCGTTTTGCACCTGGGCCGTTGTTTTGATATTCCACTGAAGTATATGCTGTGACGTAATAACTCTTTTTTTTTCTTTTTTTCGAGGGAAGGGGTGGGGGTCAGAGGGCCTAGGTATAAAGCTCACGGCTCGCCACTGGATACATGTATGTAAGGCCATCTGCTGATATTGGAGTTGATATATGGAAACGCTAGCAACTTAGTTAGCACTGTGTCAATGGCTTAGCAGTCCGAAACACGTTTACACATTTAAACAGTCATGGTATATACCTTGTTTGATAAATACACAAATAACAATGCAAACTTACAGGTTGTGTACCCGAATCTTCCCCTGCTCCAAACGGTCCAAACAAACTAGGAATAGCATCGTCCTTCAGTTTCAAATGATGTGCATATCCGGCCTCAAACTAGGCAATGTTTTGGAAGCTTTCGTCTGTGAAATGCCGCGCACACAGTAACGTTCTTCGAACCTCTGAAGGAACAGTGTTAAACAGACATTTCAACCACTGACTTCGTCGTGGTTCTTCCGTCGGTAGGACAAACAGCTCAGATTTCCCCTCACATTTCAGGAAACAGGTCCTTGGCAGTGGCATGACTGGATCGATTGTGAACTGAACCAGAGCTTCCAACAGTAAATGTTAGGCTGGCAGAGGGTGCGGCCAGCGCCGCTGGGTGTGGCCATAGCTCTTCCGGATTGGTCCATTTTGTTCTGGGTACGGCATCATGACATCATGCCGTACCCGGAAGAATCAAATGGACAATGACGTATCTCCAACGAGGCGTTTTGGGGAGGTATTTTCTGTGTTAGAGTTTTACTCGCTACAGGGTGTGCTTTGAGGGTTTTGACTCTGCACACCGTTTACATGCATAAAAACCTTCATAACACACAAGGGGACGGGTAATAACCAGAAAAGCATGACACCTCTCCTTTAAGTAAAAGTAGAAGTACCAGAAAGTAGGAATACTCTGTTAATAGTAAAAGTCCTGCATTAAAAATGTTACTCAAGTAAAAGTAGAAAAGTATTATCATCAATGTATAGTTAAAGTAGCAAAAGTAAAAGTAGTCATTGGTCCATTTCAGAATAATATATATGATATGTTTTATAATTATTGATGCATTAAAGTGTTTGTTGTTTATTGTGTTGAGTCATGCAGCATTTCACTGAGCCATGTGGCTTTATTTACCATCTCTGTTGGTTGTGAAGACATAGTTGTTTACCAGCACCAGTCGACTTCAGCCTTGGCTCTGTGTCTTTTTTTTCATCACTTATACATTCCAAATGACATTAATATGAATATTGTTCTTGCCAAGTTAATAAGTGATTTCTGGGAACACTGTGACTTCACAAAAAATAAGTAAAAGGAGCAAGAAACACAACACTGAAAGGTGAAAAGGGTGTATATTTTTACTTTTACTTAACAACAAAGACCGTATCTAATTTCTGAGATTCCACTCCTCGACTCCTATCCTCGTGTCTTAGTCCCGCCCACAGGAGATGCGAGCGGAGGAGCCGAGGAGGGGAGCCGAGGAGAGAGGAGGGGAAGCAGCAGGCGTTTAGAGAAATGAGAACTCCTCCTCTGAGCGGTCATTTTAAAGAGACGTTCATTAATGATGACAGGAGGCACAGCAGCCCTCTGTCTGATGGACAGATGTGTTCATGATGACTTATATATTTACTTTGAATTCATTCACAGTGCGGTATAATGAGACAATAACAGGCTACAGATGCGGACATATACACACACACACACACACACACACACACAGATATATGTATATATATATATATAAATATATACAATTTCAGAATCAAACAAGCATGAGAGCACTCTCATAATAACGTAACACTATCAGAGACTAGATATATCCCCCCTCTCCCCTCTCTGGTCGCTACAATGAGGAAAATAAACAACATCTCTGTTGCCGGAAATGCACCCACTGAGGTGCCGTGGAGGACCGTGGAGATATACGGCCACAGTGATTTAAAGTCTCTCTCTCTCTCTCTCTCTCTCTCTCTCTCTCTCTCTCTCTCTCTCTCTCTCTCTCTCTCTCTCTCTCTCTCTCTCTCTCTCTCTCTCTCTCTCTCTCGAAAAACGTTTCCCGCTCTGTTTAACTCCATGTGACTTTCTGCCGCTTTCCTCCGTGAAGCCCAGTGGCGATCTGCTCATCTCTCATTGAAATAATATGCTACAAAGGGGCGGACTGGCCATCTGTGTGTTGAACTTTCCTGTCGGCTCCCAGACCGTAGTCGAGGAGGGCAGAAGCAACAAGCTTCAGGTTCAATAACCCACTTTAGCTTAAATGACTGGAGAGAGGCGAGATCTTCTTGGGAGGCCGTTGCATTTATTTAGCTGTTCTTCTGTTTCACAAAATACATCACAGACCTCTGTTTTTCTGCGGCCTCGTTTCACTTCCAGAAACATACACACGCTCGCTCACTCTCTCTCTATCTTAAAGGGACAGCGATCTCATCTCACTCTGCATGACCCTAATATCATAACATGTGTGTTCTGGAGAATCACAGAACGGACGATCGTCCTTATTATTATGCCGTTTAAACCAATTATTTAAATGTGTTTGTTAAATTCGGCATCATGTAAGTTGTGCTGACAGGTACACACACACACTGCTTCCCCGCAGCGAGGCCCCCCCGCCCTTCTGTTGATAGTTCACGAGCGTCAAGCTCCTCAACCCCAACCGGGTATTGTGCTCATTTGGCTGTGACTTTGGAATAAATGGACTCAATCACCCCCCCCCCCCCCCCCAAGTTTTGATGGGGAGGACAGGAACGAAGTGAAAAGTTACATGAGAAAGTGTTTAGCTTGCAATATTGAAAGTAGCAAGGTGGAGTGCAGAGACTGAGAGAACACAAAGAGGTAGTCAGAACAGCACATCACACCGGCCTTGACTTTGTATGGGAGCCGCGCTCCCCCGCAAAGCTAGGAAGCAACATTATGGTTTCCCGCTATATCTGAAAGAGAAAACAAATTGGTATGATGGTGCCAGAGTAGGGAGGGACTTCCACAGGTCGGCCGAATGATGATTGGAGGATTGTGTTGCCAAGAGACTCTTGTCTGAGTCTGTGCACCAACCAAAGAGAACCAAGTCTAAACCGCGGTATCTCTTCAGCTAGTCTTGACCAATCAAAAATGTACGGACAACGCCCTGTGTAATAAAATGTATTGTCGCACGAGGTTCGAGGCTCTATACGGATTTGGAGGTTACAGATTACAGCTTTGCTGCCTGTGATTCCCAAAGACGTGATGAGTCCTTGGCCAAGTAATATATATCTTTTGCTCTCTTTACAATAAATAGTTAAACTTAGAAGTTGTCTGTCTTTTCTGGAATTCTGAACCCAACACAAAGCACTACTTACTTAATTTGATGGCATATTTAGGATATTAGACTATTAAAACATTTTATTGCTTGGACGCACGTAATTCTGTCTCATGCTACAAACTCTTTACACTGATTTACTGGTTGCCAGGGGGGTGTTGTCTGGAGGCGGAGCTCCTCTTTGGATCCTTGTCAAAGTTATGTATGTCAATACTGTGTTTCAGCATTCAGAATGACTGCAGTCAGCACACTGCACTGGTTTCTCTTTGTTGATGTTGGGGCACCTGTTGAATAAAGATTGATTTCACTCGTGTTTTCATCCAATTCATGACAATTCTCTGCATTTCCGGGCTGCCTTCTGCTCTGCCCGGGGGTTGCCTCACCCTGACACTAAATTTAGCGCTGCTGCTCAGGGTCTTTTAACATATCATGTAAAAATAGCAAGGAGGAAAGTCTGCTCACAAACAGCAGATATACAGGACAGACTGAGGTTAAGCTGATAAAAGTTAACTGCAGTAACAGAGTAAAGACAAACAGACAAATATAGTAAAGCTTACAGACAGACAGACAGACAGACAGACAGACAGACAGTTAGTTCACCTGTTTTTGCTCACAACAGGGGGTGTTAACAGAGTGTGAGAGTGGGACAGAAATACAACTGGTAAGTCAGGATCAGTTTACTGATTCATCTGAATTTATTGATCCTGGAAATTGTTTTATTTATTATCTTTGTGGTTTAAATTGTAATATCTCAAATTAGTGTTGGAGTTGTTGAAAGGAGTATTTTTGTTTGGAAGAAGGTCATATGGGCTAAGCTTTGGCTAGGCTAAACTATGCTTAGGGACTGCTATAATGTGCAGAGGAAGACAGCCAAAGATAAGGGTTATACATGTATTTATTTATTTATAAATGTATACATCAAAGTATGTTACAAGTGTTGGTGGACTATGTCTACATATGTGATAAAGTAAAATAAAGCCTTTAGTGTTTACAAAGTGAGCTGTATGAAATCTGATAAATGTCCTCAAGCGATGTCACTGGAGTCAGCGTCACGTGATCCTGAGTGAGGTCTTCCCCTCAAACCAGCATCATATGTGTGCAGGACACAAGGGACAAGGCTTCTGTTTTCAGTTCTCAGTACTTTTGTTTAACCAACTCTGTGGATATTAGTTTCTCACATTTCTAAATCAGATGTGTTTTATTTTAGCGGTCACTTTCAGCTGTGTAGGAAGTGTGTTGAGTTTCTGCTAATGACCGCCATAATGGCCCAGCATTTCCTGATTCTTCTGCTGTACAAAATCAGCACAAATGTAAATGTGTTGGTAATGACATAAGTTGAGTTTGCTGCTTTAAGTAGCAACAAGCAGTCTTTCTGCTGAGCAAAACTAAACACCTGCTGGAATACTGGACATTCCAGGAACATTCCAATATCTTGCAAAATGATCTTCTTAGTTTTCCCAGAGTTCATTGTGTTTGAACGTTTTTGTAACACACAACATGTGTTTCATGGTTGTGAGAAACCCCTCAGATGTTGAGGTCACTGTAATTTGAATCTCGGCAGTTTAATGGGGGGTCTTCTTCAACATCAACATGTGAATGAGCTCATTCCTTAATTGAGTTATGGTTATTTGGATGAGTCAGCTTCAACACAGACACTGCTAAATCCCAGAGTGCATCCTCCAGACAGACAGAGAGCCATGGCCTCTATTTTAAGAGGTCTCTCTATCATTTCATTAAAAGACTTGTATCGACTTTACTAGTTAAAGGACCATAATGACATTTTTCAATATATATCTGCTCATTAACGATGAACAATTTTGCATTGTTCACCTCTTTTTATATTGATGTTTTTACTTAATTTCCATGAAGAAAAGAACCAACAGATTTGAAACCATAATAAATGATCACTAAGTGCTAATAATGATTAAGCTACTGATCTAAGCAGTGCCTCCACCTCTACAGAGCGTGTTTTATTGTTGCTTCTGAAGCATGCTGCTGCCTGTGTTTAATTTTAGAGTGACGCCTGGTGTGTTGTGTCACAGTCAGCCTTCAACAGGACACTGCACTGAGAGCTGGACCAAAACTGGACTAATACATTCAACTGTCCGTCTTCTATTAAAGGTAGGCTAAATATGAATACGAGAGCTTGTGAATTCTCCATACTCTTCTTTCTACCGGTCCCCTGTGTTCTGCAGCAAGATCAGTATCATTTTGTTATTTATACATTTAGCACAAAGGGAATTTCCTGTTTCCTTTCATGTTTAGGGAACAAACAGATGTGTCTACATGCTTTGTCTCCCTTTATACATATTTTTGTATTATTTATTTTAAAGAACATAACAGTGTTTTTTTTTAAATATGTTCGGTTCTGTTCTATTGGGTGTAGCTGTGATGAATTACCTTAACATGTCTGACATCCTCTCGCAAGGATCCTGGAGGGGGCCTGGGAGTACGCTTATCCGGTCTACATGTGTTTTGGAGATTTGGAGAAGGCGTATGACCGGGTTCCCTGGGAGTTACTGTGGGAGGTGCTGCAGGAGTATGGGGTGAGGGGGTCTCTACTCAGGGCCATCCAATCTCTCTCAGTTGAGGTGGTTCGGGCACCTAGTAAGGATGCCACCTGGGCGCCTCCCTAGGGAGGTGTTCCAGGCACGTCCAGCTGGGAAGAGACCAAGGGGTAGACCTGGGAGCGCCTTGGGATCCCCCAGTCAGAGCTGGTTGATGTGGCCAGGGAAAGGAACGTTTGGGGCTCTCTGCTGGAACTGCTACCCCCGCGACCCGACCACGGATAAGCGGGAGAAGATGGATGGATGGATGGATGGATGTCTGACATGTCTGCGTGTTGCTATAGTAAAATGTGATTCAGTCCATCAGGTATCAGATGTCTGGAGCCTGTTCCCCAGCACTGAAACACCACTAACAGCTACAGAGAAACATGTTGAACTGTACACATGCAACATAATGCCATGGTTGACACATTTCTTGCTGTTGTTGATGTTTATTGCTTTATGTGTCTCTTAAACAACAGGATGTCGCTCAGAGACAAATGGGAGAAGAAGGCTCAGAGTGTGGCAGACCAGATCAAACAGGAGGCCGAATGGAAGGAGAAAAGTTCCAAAGTGTGAGAATATGTGATATTTTAGTGGTTTTTGTAGAAATGTTTACCCTGGAGACAACTTCCACTTCTCATATAACGTCTATTCTGATTCGCGACAAAAATGTGACTAATTAGTCCTGGAATGACTCCTGAACTGATACTAAACAACTCAAAAAATATTTTATTTATATAGTATATCTTTATTGAGCAAGGACCATTCATTATAAGACATTAATCTAAAAAAAAGAAGAGATGCTGTATGCCATAAAAGAACATTTGTCACGTGTTTGTAAGACCTATTCATCAACCACAAACTCCTCCTTATAAAACACACGAGTCAGCTGCTGGATTTCTCTTTATTTACCATTGCTACGTTTCTCAGTGTACATATTGATATATTATTAGGATAATATGTAAGTTGATTCTAATGTTTTCTGTCTTCGTTTTTAAATGCAGAGTTTCATCAAAGTGGAATTATCACTGGTCACTTGTTGCCACTGGAGACTTCAAGAAGATCACCAGTGGGGCAGATGAAGAGGAAAAAAAGAAACCGAAAATCAAATTCAAAGTGGTCGCACCTCCTCCCAAACCCAAACACCAGCCTGCTCCCCCCCCGCCTCCCCCCAGGAAAACGGCTTCACCCAAACCTCTCAGGCGGAAGCGTAAAGTTGAGGTGGATGTGTTCGGGCTGTGCTGGAATGACTCCTGGATGAGCCTGAAGCCTCCAAAGTATCTGTTCCTGAAGGCCAAAGAGAGGAAAACCAAAACCCCGGGATTCACCACCATAGAGCTGACTAACAACAGGGAGTTCAAAGCGAAGGTCTTGGAGTCAGAGCCAGAACACGCTGCTGCTCCTGAGGACGATGAATGGAGGCTCTCCTGGAAGCAGGTGATGAGAGCTTCACATCAATACACACACAACGCCTGGTCAGTGTTGGTCATATTTTGGACAAAGTTTGAATGTCCGACAAGCTGTTCTTTTGGTAGCGCTGTAAAGTTTCAGTGTTATCTTAACATGATATGACATTATATTGGTTTAAAACTTTATATTAGTGGCTATATCGAGTTTTTGAATATTCATACATAATAATTACATAATGGGTGTGTAAGGGTGGGATAGAAAAGCCATGTGCTTCATTGTCCTTAACCTGTTAAGCCCGAGAGACCCCGGTACCGGGGCACTGCCGCAACATCTTGCAGGAAACAGTGTCTGAGGGCATGTTCATTTAATATACTATTAATGTTTTATATCCATGTAACGGGAAGAAACTCATCTAACTGATATATATATTTTTTTTAAACCCACAATGCTAACGCTGAGCCTCTGAATTAGCAATGAGCGAAAAATGCTAACAGATTACTGCACCGAAAATCACTCACAAAACCTTATTATTGATCTTTTCTCCACATCCATCACATCGATTCACATCGTGAGGTGACACAGAATCGAAGGGTACCCTCATTATCACTCAATTATACGAAATTGCGACGTTATAAACAAAAACCGACATCAAAACATGTGGCGCTAGGTAGCTAAAAATGCTAACATGGTTACCTTGTCTCTGTAGTCTGCTCCAAAGTGGTCTTCAATGGCATTAAAACGATAAAAACGCTGCTGAAGTTAATCCATAGATTAATCCAATGTGTCTGTGTCCCTTTGAAATGATTTCTGATAATCCATGAGCAATAAGACTGCCTTTCCGTTTCTAGATTTCAGAGTGAGAGATAGCTTGACTCTCATGCAAAACTACATGCGCAAAGCCCCCACCTTTTTGTTTTACAACGTGTGTGTGTGGGGGCCTCCCCCTTCGATTCTATTGGCTCTAACAGTCAGAAAGAGGTGTCAACCATCAAAATCGACAAAGGGGGGCCAGAGATATGGGGGAAAAAACATTTCCACCCAAATCACCTCAGAGGTGGAGTTTTTTTGGCTAAACCTCTCTAAAAAGGTCAAATGTCACTTGTTTTGCATCAATCTTGATACAGGGTACTTATTATATGTTGTACTTTGGATTCCTAAAGCTTTTAGTCTACCTTACCATCATCCAAGAGTAGTTTTCACTATAAGGAACGGACACTAAAATGTAGTTTTTTACCATGTAAAATCTGAATTTTCTTTAAAATAAAAAACATCTATATTGTTCTGACTTTTCTACATCCAACTCACAGGTTTATC
>CALSBW010025603.1:253265-270564 GCA_943590975.1 Lindbergichthys nudifrons
GGTAAAACAACATGTTGAGGATACATCATTATCTACACCAGCAACGTCGCCGAATACCAAGCATTTCGGCCATGGTCGGCATGTTATCTATAGTTCATTCATCTGGCACTCCTGGCAGACTCTCTCAAACACAAAAAAGGGACTAAAACGAAAAGAGGAGAATATTGGGCTATTGGCTGTGCTGTGTCTCTTGCTCTCGGGAGATATCTGTAGATCATTCTCATATGATTAAGTTTGTCCTTTGCAGGCCACTGTAGCTAGTGCGCCACCCGGTGACGTGTTAAGGTAAGGCATTCAGTTGTTAGTCGGCATGCAACGTACATGTTCACTGTACATGCTGTGGTCATAAATAAAGCCACCACTTGCCTATGCATTGTGTATTCCTTGTACATACACACATGCATGTATTAAGAAGTATTACCAACTTCTACAATATCTTCCCGTGTCCGGGTCCCGGCGTCGTTTCCATCGACCTGGCGGCTGGCGGCCAAGCCGCTGCGCTCCACACGCCATCAGTCGGCTTCCGAAGAGCTAGCACCACCAGCGGGTCTCTGCGGTCTCACGCTGACGACTGAAGGCTGCCGACCTAGCAGCAGGACCTCTACCCACACCATCGGAGGACTACCGGTCCGCGCCGAGGGTTGGTGTCCGAGCATTGGAGATCCACAAGCCGCCGGCTGGCTTCAGAGGAGACTGGATGGATTCCACGCCATCTGAGGACTGCGGGTCCGCGCAAACGGCCAAGCAGCGGAGATTCACGCACCACCGGACACCACCGGACTGGCTTCAGAGGAGGCCGGCTAGCTGAAAAGTTAGCTCTGCTGGCGGGTCTCGGTGGTCTCGCGCTGACGGCTGCTGGCCTAGCAGCAGGACCAACATCCACACCATCGGAAGACGGGGGGCCCACACCGAAGGCTAAAGGCATAGCAGCGGAGATCCACGCATCATCGGCTAGCTTCAAACGAGGCCGACTAACTGTACAGCTCGCTCCACCGGAGGATCTCTATGGGCTTGTGCCGGCTTGCAGCCTAGCGGCAGAGATCCATAAACCATCAGCTAGCTTTGACTGCTCCACTGTCAACAACGGCACCGAGGTAAAACCTAAAAATCCGGTATTTAAAAAATACCGTCGCACAAAAATGTTTCAAACAGTGAATCAAGCAAAAACAGTGTGGGATCCTCGGTGCAAGCCGAAGGGACTATTCAGTGGACATTTCAATTTCCGCAGCATCTGCAATAAACATGAACAGCTAGAACATCTCCTCCTTGAGTCCAATATTGATTGTTTGGGAATATCGGAATCTTGGCTAAAACAGTCGTCACCATCCACTCTTGTATCTATGGCAGGATATAATGTGTTTAGGAAGGACAGACTAAAGGGAAAAGGAGAGGGTGTGTTGCTTTACGTGAGGAATACCATTACCTGTAGGGAGATTGGACTCCCAGCTAACATTGAGTTTGATTGTGTTGGTGTGGAAATCACACTATCTGAGGAAATGTCCCTCACCATGATTTGCCTTTATCGACAACCCACCGCTAAAGTGGATTTCTGTGACCAGTGAAAAAGAATCTAACTTCGATACAACCAACGTTAATATCTAGGCTGTCTCCGATACTGAACTCCGGTGCTGATAAGGCTCCGGTGCTGATAAGGCTCCGGTGAACGGCCGTCCAAGCTTTTTAGGACTAAACCCCCCAGAATCTACACGCAAGATCAACGTAATCTGCTTAGGGGGGCGTTTACAGCGTGGCCTCTAACACCAAACTGCCAGTCGTATCCCTATTTTAGGCACTCCAGCCACGGATGTCTGACCGCTAGGATAGCAAAAACGGAGTGTATAGTGTAGTAGGTGTTGGTGGGCTGGTAGAACCCCAGAGCAGTATCAAAACTGCCACTGGAGGGGAAACCCTGTGTCGTTGGGAGACCCCTTGGTAATTAGGGCAGCTTCAGGACCCACCATCCCTAACCCCCAATTTTGATCCCCAGTTATATTAATCAAAACAATGCAAATGTAATATCAAACACAGTCAGAGTCAAACATTAATGTCACAGCAGTGATATCAGCAGAGCATATGTCATATTTCAACATCAATCAAAACCACATCAACCACAGTAACCAATGTGAAACAATAGTTTAACCTTAGCAGAGTTTCTATTCCCCTTAAACTATTTAAAATCCAAATTATCAACTAATGTCAGCCTTTTCCAGGGAAGGGTGTTCTTACCTCACTCTAAGACCAAGCAGATACCTTCAGAAACCACGAGAGAGACCAGGAGTTGGGTCGAAATGTACAAAGTACAAACCGGTTTTATTAAGGTTTTAACAAAAATGAAGGATTACAAGAATCCTTAAAAAATAACAAAGACACCAAGTCAAAATACAAAAGCAACAGGTTCACAAGTTAAATGTCCTAAAAAAGCCGTCTAAAAGAGCCCAAGCCCAGGCCCAGGCCTTGGGCTCAGAAAACTTCCCCCAAGCTCTCAAGCCTTCAAGCTTATCAATGGTATGCTTAATAGAGGTAGGTGAGGTAAAGGTCAGGTCTGACACGGCCACTTAAACAGCAGAACTGTCAACACCCTCTCTTGGCCGTGGCATACTGACCAGGTTTGGATGGCGCTGATTAGGCTCAAAGACAATACACATTTATTAGTGCAAGGAACTTTGGACCATCAGGTACCCTTATAGGGCAGTCAAATCCTCTGTCAGGGGCCTGGCGGCCCCCTCTCTGCTACCATCACTGGGGAGGGTGACACACTACTTCTTTACCTTCACCATCTGAACCTCTTAATAAACGTTTTTACTATGTGTCAGGCCCAGCATGGTGTTTGACTCCTTGAAAACGCTTACCTGAAATAGTCAAGCAGAAGACAAATGTTATCGAAATTTGATTTCAAAGTAATACATAAAAGTTATAAAAATCCTATTTCAAAGTAAAAATCAAAAGCAAATTCTTGTCAAAGTTTAAAAGGCAAACTTATCTCAAAGTAAATGAATAATATCATAATGTCAAACAAAAGAAGAATATAATGATTAACAATCATGTATATCAGAAAACACTTTTTTTTTTTTCTTAACATTGATATGCACAGGGGTTAAATTGGGCCGGGGCTGTCCGGGGCTCAGCCTGCAGCGGTGTGTGCGTGTGTGTGTGTGTGTGTGTGTGTGTGTGTGTGTGTGTGTGTGTGTGTGTGTGTGTGTGTGTGTGTGTAGAGTCTGCAGCGCTACCGCCAAACCCCCGACCCGTCTTGTAACACGGAGCCCGTTTCCTACACCATCAGGGCCGGTTCTAACCAATTTGCTGCCCTAGCCTGTTCAACCCTGAGCCTGTTGTTCAGGTCTCAGGCTCGAAAATGACATTCCCTGAACAAATGACCATATCTTCCCTTCTAAAAGCGTTCAATTAATAATCTTCTAGAAAAAGTCTCGAAAAAAAACGTTGGCAGGGCCCCAGTGCTTAAGAGGCTAGGCGATATTTTTGCTGGCGCCCCCCCCCTGCCAGAAAATCGTTCAGTAGAAAATATAAAAGCATCCAAGGAATACACAATAGAATATATAAAGAATAAATGAAAAATCTCTACAAAAGACAAATACACTACAAAAACAGAAACTTATTGACATAGGTAATATACATCAAAAAGGCTTCAAATGTATTCAGTATTGTATGAACATGTTTTAATTGGAGTGTGGACGTCACATCGTTTAGGGGGGTCCGGGGGTATGCCCCCCCGGGAAGAAATGTTTGAAATTTAAAGTAAAATGCTTCAATCTGGTGCACTTTAAGCACACATTACTAGAGACTAGATCTAGGGGGTACAACTCTGGAGACGTTGTAGTACATATGCCAGGCCTCTAGATGGTGCTGTTGCTCACAGAATCAACCCTTGCTAAAACAGATCTAAAAAATGTCAAATTGAGCAAAATGAGGCATGGCTCAAATGCATGATCTGTTTGGTATTTTCTTTTTTTTTTAAAGTATAAATATGCCTTATATAGGTATGGTCCTACAATATATTATTCAAATATAGCATGATAGGTCCACTTTAATGTGGGTGCGACAGAGCGGTTGTCTGAAGACCAGAAAGGTTGTATCAGTCGAAATGTCCCTAAGCAGGACATGGTATCTGAAGAAAAATGCATTTGTACTAACCGAATCTGTGATTGCAAGGGCTTCCTTTATCTTTTTCCCCTTCACTCCTCCTTTGCTGGTGAAGATTTGTAGCAGCTTGTCGGAAAAGTGGTCCAGCTGATACATGAACTTCGATTGCAGTGGCTTGGTGGTGATGCGCAAGAACTCGCGCATTCACCTTAAAAATATTATTGACAAACAAAATACAACAACGTGTTACTTGTTTATCAGAATTACTACCAAATTGGGATGTAGGATAATTGGCAAATTGCGATTGTGGAGCTATTATGGACAATAATAAAAACGGTCAACACATACAAACATACACATTTATACTATAATTATGCTAGGTGTTTATGTTGTTAAATTAAGCATATAGTTCCACTGTAATTACCTTAGAACATACCGCATCTCTGTAGTAATGACACCGTTTGAATTGGATCAGGTCAGTTTTTGTTTGTGTTGAACCGTTTCAGAGAAATAGCGTAACTGTAACCATAGTAACTCAATCTCACTCGTGCCTGTGTTCGCACAGCGCCAGAGGGGGAGAGGCGGTGCTGAGACCCCGCTGAGTGAACAGCGAAGGAATAAATTACAATATAATAGATTGGTGTAGATTTCCCACTTTCCCCCTGATGATCTCAATAACTCGCTAGATTTTTCGCTAGTCGCTTTTTAGAGATAAAGTCGCTAAGAGGGTCTGAAAAGCTAGTAAGTCCAGCGAGAAAGCAAGCAGTGTGCATGTGCTTCAGTGGGTAGAGTAACTGTGGGTCTGCCGTAACTTTAAAGTAATTTGGAGGGGGGAGGGGGGCTCTGCCGCTGCAGGGGGGACGCGCATGCTGCAGGACTTCCGCCCCGTGTAGTGGGTGTCTGCAGGATCAGTATGGAATACATCATTCAATGTTCTTCGGAGGCCGTATTTTATATTTATGACTTTGTTATACTGCTGCTACTCCCGTTAATTTCCAGAAACGTACTACGGCTCGCTCAACTTCCCTCTCACTCGCTCTACACATGCACGCGCCACACACGTATCCCCCCGTCTCTGTCTTAAATGGACAAGGCTGCCCCAGTCAGCATAAATGCTACTATTACATCGCATGCATCCCTAGTTAGTTTGAATATTAACATTACAACAGAGATGGGGGGGGGGTACTAGAGTAGCCTACTAGTATTAGTTTTAAAGCACGTTAAACCGCGTGCTACTGTTATTAACATTTTCACAGAACAGAAGACACACTGGAGCCCGCTGCACTGTACGCTGTAAATACTTCTGTATAAATTAGCTCCTGCCTCTTTAGCTTTATTTCAAGTTGGAGTTCTGCGTTAGCTTTAGCATTAGCCATTGTGTTAAGTGTGGAGACGATATAAGGGGGCTGCGGTAGAATCACCCAAATCTAACCAATTCAAAGTGATGACTCTTTTTCTAAAGGTTTACCTCAAGTACGAGCAAAAAGTATGCAGCATTAAAACTACTTTGAGAAGTCAAATGGAATCAAAAAAGTAACTTAGGCCTACGTTTCTGCACAATTGTGGGTGCCTGCTTGTGAGTGAGGTTACCCATAAAAGATTCAGCACATATATTATCTCATTATTTATATTAAATATTTGGCAGTAGAAAAAAGACCAGTGCCTAAACTCAACTGAACTCCTACAAAAACGAGTGCCTTCACCTGTCCTCCTGTGCCTGCCTGCACTAAGGCCAGGAGAGGTGGACAGATCTGCAGAGCTTTATGATAGAAAATGGCGGCGCTTGCAGGGGCATGCATGCTCTGCCCCCTATACTGTTACCTCATGCACTTGAATTACTCTTTGCATTTTTTTGGTTGGATATAAACTGAATTTTGGTGTAGGCCTACTGTGTTCAATGACAATAACATTAAATCTAATATAATACAATCTACTGATCTCCATATCCAGCAGGTATTCAATGCTACCCACATGTAGCAAGCTAGCTTCTAGCTACCAGTTATCTGGCTAGCTATAGCTAGCTTGCCGTTTAGACCCAACTAAAAAGCAAAATATAACACGGTGGTTTCAAATATTCTTGTTGATATTATGAAAAGGCATTACTTGGAAACAGGGTACGTTCTAAACTACTACACACTACTAAGAAACTACTAAAAGAAATACTTACCAAAGAATAGACTTTCCACAGTCAGTTTCCAGTCAGTGTCAGACAAAAGGCGGTAAAAGACAGAACGGATGTTGCGCATGTGCAAAGGGGATGTGCAAAGGGGCGGTCCCCAGATGAAAACAATTCATTTTGAGTTGATCTGTCCTAAATACATTTAATAAGTGAATTGATTAATGTAATTTGTGTTACACTAATGAACTATACTTAGGTTTATTTCTTAAATAAAAATATGTAATAAAGCGAACATGTGTTTATTGTGTCAAGTCTAAGAAGGGCTTGAATCGTTGCTTGAGTGCACTTTTTCCTTTGTCAACAAATCGCGACCCGAATTTTGAACCACTCAAATCTATTCAACAAAGAATCGTGCTGTAATATACGCTTTTCAGCATACAATATGAATTAAAGTGAAGTACAGTGCATACAGTATACAGGGGGTCATATTTCATTATGTGTTCATTTGTATCTGAAGTTGTACCCATGGATGTATAAAGAATAGTTCTACATCAAAGTAATTCTCCGTGGGGACTTCCGGCAACAATCTTGATTCTGATTGGCCAGAAGACTCGAAAAAATATCAGCAAAGATGTTTTATTGAGAAGATGATCACTACGTGACAGAAGTTTTTTTTCTATTTTCTTTTTCTTCACTCACACATCTGCGGACGAAATGGGTCCCACCAGTTGAGAACCACTGCATTAAAGTGTAACTATAAGTATCTTTGTAGGAGAAAAAAAAAAAAAAAGCAAAAACCATTTAAGTTATTTCCAGAAAACTGCGTTGTTTCACCGAAACAGTGTTAAAATCACAAAAACGTCCCTTTCAAAGTCACATTCTTAAAGAAAATCTGTTCAGAAAAAGTACTTATAAAACTGTATCCAAAACAATGCAACAGTTTAATTGAGATTTGTGTAAAGCTACAAGGCCCGCAGTGTTGATTCTGAAGGCCTCAGGTCAGATTACTTAGAGCCAGCAACACATTCTGACTTTAATATGTGTGGATAAAAGCTCCAACATTAACAACCATTACTGGACGCGGCGCAACCGAGCGCAACACAGAGAAAAGCTATACAATGAATAGAAAAGATTATTAGAAATAATGTAATACATGTTAATGAAAAAACGATATTAAAAGGATAGTCAGTGAATCTGATAAAGGGTTCCTGTTGATGTCACCTGCTGTATATCTTATAAAGTTGATTCAACAATGACCTCCCAAAGTCAAAAAAGGGTAGACAACTGTACGATAGGTATGAAGAGACCAATAGCACTTATAAAACCATATTTTGTCTTCATTGTTCCCTTGTCTAGGTGAAGAGTCCTGTCCAGTTGGAATGTTCTGAGGAGAAACAATTCCAATGGGAGATTTTGTTTGAAAGGAAACCGGTTTGCAAAGCTGAGATATTAGTTTACATTCTTCCTGTCTGGGCTGGCACATGGAAGTTCATAAACTTTCCCTTCAGACAGGAGAAAAAAAAGTGGGATTGTATCTGGCCAAGTTACCAAGAAACCCTCAGTGACAAGATTGACCAAGTGCAACAACTAGAGGAACAGGTGGGGATCAACATCTTTACAAGAAATATGTTCCTGTTTTCTTTTGCTCTTTTAACTTTGTTGGCCTTATACAAGTGAACTCAGACATCAAATATAACATGTCAGGTCAGAGGCCAGATGCTTGATGCAGATGATTACCCCCTTTTTATAAGTGTTATTTAATTATATATTTGGTGATCACCCAACAGGAGGAGCCCATAGACTGGGAGGAGTCATGGAAAATGTCAGAGGTAGAAATTGAACCAATAGACATGACCGAAGAAGAGACCCCGACTACAAGCCCCAGCACTGAAACCACATTGATGACGAGGATTCATGACGTGTTCCTGCCTGACTGGAGCGGCTCCTGGCTGCTCGGTGCAGCTCCTGTGGGGGAAGAAGAAGAACATCACAAGAACTGGAACTCCTGCTGGGGATACAGTCAGCAGATCAGGTTGGTGCGGAGGGTCCCATGCCTAATGTTGATCCACTTTCAGGCATCAACCTCTTTACATTTATCTGTTGGCAGTTTCAAATATCAGAATAAGCACCCAGGTCAAAAAAACTAAAAGGATGTAGCAGAACAGAGAGAGATAGAGAAATATGTGTTGTTACTTTATACAACATCAAATATATCAGTGTTTTAATGATTAAATATTAGAAGAAGTCTTCTTCAATACCGCAAGATTTTTATTTAATAAATTATGATCCCATTTCAGAGATTGAAATAGACAAGAAAGACGTTTTTTCTTAAAGGGGGGGGGCTGCTATGTGATTGACAGGTTGCTACTACAGTGTGGTTTGAGTGTTGCTCACATTGTCATCGTACTACTGTAATCCTTTGACAGAGTGTATTTAGTCAATTATGGTTAATTGTTGAATTGTGATCGCTTAAAAACACCTTCACCAAATTGCCAAAAACAATGTTTCTAAACTGTGGTCCACAAACCATTACGTGACATCACATTGACTATTTCCACTTCTTATTTACAGTATGCATTACACCACAATGGTATTTTATGAACAATTAATGTATGACAGTGTGTTCCTGTGAGCATTGTACTCAGTCATGTTCACACATACTGAGGCCTCTTTGAACAACAAATTCATTGTTTTCAAGTCCACTTAAATTGAAATAGCATCAAATGGGGAGCTGTTACCTGTAACTATTGATCTTTCTCACATTACTTTGAACTACTTTGACAGAGTTGGTTGGAGCTAGCTTTTGTTTCCCAATGGAAACCAAACAGTGATTATTTGTCTCCACAGTTGGAGAGTTGTTGCCATGGTGCCATTTGGTGATTACATTCCCAATGAATGGCAGCCTGTCACCTTCCCGAATGCATTTGTCCGTACTTCGCATTGGACACTTATGCACCTAAAACAGCAAATGTAGAAGAACGCAAATTAAGAAACAGCCGGGGTCTTGCTTAATGAGGCGTATTGTTGCAGACAAAATAGCCCATGGGTTCTGGCATTGGTTACAATAAGAGATAATATATACACATATCATATCATATGGCTTTTGTGGGATATGTATTCAATCTCTTATTACTGAAGGTCAAAGTGGCCAGAGATTCTAAAACCTTCCACCACTCTTCAGTCTGTTGACCGTGGTTAAATGCTTTACCGTTCATCAGACTGATCTGAAACTATGACTTCCTCCACAGGTGGTGCAGGGCTTCACTACAGTCCCAACAGCGACACAGCGCCAGGCTGACCAGGAGACGCACAGCCACACACACCCTGCTCACATCACAGCTGGACCAAGAGCTGACGGACAGCACAGAGTGGACACACGCCTGGAGGAGTCCTAAGAGATGGAGAGAACCAGAAGAGGAAGAACTGGAGGAGACGCAGGAGGAGGGGGAAGAGGAGGAAGAGGAGGAGGAGGAAGAAGAGGTGGAGCAGGAGGAAGAGGAGGAGGAAGAAGAGGTGGAGCAGGAGGAAGAGGAGGACGAAGGAGTAGATGAGGATGAGGAGAAGGAAGATGTGGATGAAAATCAGGTCAAAGAAGAAGACAAGGAAGACATAGAAGTACACAAGAAGAAGGAACACAGAGAAATCAACAAGGAGGATGAAGAGGATAAGGAGGAAGATGAAGGAGTAGATGAGGAGGAGGAAGAAGAAGAGTATGATGGAGAATTCAACAATGAGGAGGACAAAGAGGAGGAGGATAACGACATGAACAAAACCCAAGAGGAATACTTATGTGAGCAAGAGGAGGAAGAGGAGGACAAAGGTGAGGACAAGGACAAGGAAAGTGAAGAAGAATATGAAGAGGGGGAGGATAAAGAAGAAAACAAGAACAAGAGAACGAATGAAAAAGAAGAGGATGATGAAGATATGGATGAAGAGGACAAAGACAAAGAAGTACTAAAGGAAGAGGATGAAGAGGAGGAAGAGGAGCAGGACAAAGAAGTACAGGACAAGAAAGAAATCATGGGCAGGGATAATGAAGTGCCTAAGGAGGAGGAAGAGGAGGGAGAGGAGGAAGAGGAGGGAGAGGAGGAAGAGGAGGGGGAACATCAGGACAGGGACAAACAAGTTGCTGAGGAAGAGGAGAATGGGAACATAAAGCAACATGGTGAGGATGATGAAGAGGAGGACAAAGAATCAGATGAGGAGGAGAAAGAGGAAGAAGGAGACATGAAGGACAAGGAAGACAACTTAGAGGAGGAGGAGGGGGAGGAGGAAGAGGAGGAGGAGGGGGAGGAGGAAGAGGAGGAGGAGGGGGAGGAGGAAGAGGAGGAGAAATACAAGATGGATGAAGAATGGGAGGATGAGGAGAATGAAGAAGAACATCTGGACCAAGGTGGAGACAAGAACAAAGAGGAGACAGATGTAGAGGAGGAAGAGGAGGAGGAAGAAGACTTGGAAGAAGAGGATGAAGTGAAAAAGGAAGAAGCAGATGAAGAGGAGGATGAAAAAGATGTGGAAGAAGAGGAAGAGGAAGGGTTAGAAAAAGAGCAAAAAGAACAAGAAGTTAGGAAAGAGGAGGAACAGGAGGACAAAGAAGAAGACGAGGAGGAGGAAAATGAAGAAGGAGATGAAGAGGAGGAAAATGAAGAAGGAGATGAAGAGGAGGATAGTGTAGATAGAGGTGAGGAAATTGAAGAAGGAGAAAAGGAAGAAGAGGACAAAGACCAGGAGACAGAGGTGGACACGGAGGACAAAGAGGTGGAGGATGAAGAGGACAAAGAGGTGGAGGATGAAGAGGACAAAGAGGTGGAGGATGAAGAAGACGAGGACGCAGAAGTGGAAGAGGTGAAGAAAGAGGAGGAAGACAAAGACAAAGTGAAGACCCGGATCAAACAGACAGCTGATGTCCCGCTCCACCTGCAGTTCCACAAACTCAACACCTCCTTCTCCTCCTGGAAGCACTCGTGGACGGTGGCCTTCCCCCACCGATCGGGAGATGTAGAGGAGGAGGAGGAAGAGGAAGATGGGGAGATGGAAGAGCTGCAGGCTTGGAAAGAGTCGTGGAGGATTTGTCGCTGGAAGAAGCCGGAAGAGGACACGGTGGTGTGTTTCTCCACCCAGCACCGCACCCAGAGACACAGGGGACTGCATGGAGGGGAGGGGGCTCCCAGCATAGAGTGGGCTCTGAGCTGGAAGATGGCCGACACTGCAGACCAGGATGTAGTCACTGAGGAGGAAGAAGAGGAGGAAGAGGAAGAAGAGGAGGAAAGTTGAAACTTTCTGATTTCTCGAAGATCATAATCTGTGAAGGACATTGATCATTTGGGGACAAATGGATGAAGTCATTATTTCATCTCCTAAAAGGCTTTATAGCAACATAGAACCTCTGGGTTTGAAGAGTGAAGCCGAAACACACGTTTTAAACCCAAATTCTTTCTAATGGCCAGCAGGGGGTGACTCCACTCGTTGCAATAAGAAGTCATATTGTTCAGAAACTACGGGAGAAATGACCATTCCATATTTGACCTCAGTGGACATTTCCCTTATGAGTTCATGGTCTCAATCGGTAGTTTAGGGCTAAGTCTTCTTCAATACTATAAATATAAACTATAAATGATGATGCCATTTCAGAGATTTAAAATAGATAATAAAGCAGTGTTTTCTTAAGTGCAGGGCTGCCATGTGATTGATATTGTCATTGATGATCTTGGGGACATTGTTCATGTCCACAGGGCCGTTTTTGTCTGAAAGGGGTCGCCCCGCTCCCAGCAGTGTTGTAGTCAAGTCACCAATTCACGAGTCCAAGTCACTCTCGAGTCACCACTCTTCGAGTCTGAGTCCAAGTCCGAGTCACCCAAGGAGTGTCCGAGTCGAGTCCGAGTCATCATTACCTGTGTTCGAGTCCGAGTCCAAGTCCGAGTCACCTAAGAAGAGTCCAAGTCAAGTCCGAGTCACAAGTCTTCATGTATTAATCTTTGTGGATATATGTGTTGAAATGTAGCTGCTCCATCTACATTTATCCTGTCATGTTATACTAATGTGTCTATTGAACTGCTGTGAAGCCAGTTTGGCTACAATTCTTTTAATAGGTGCTATAGAGTGGTGAAGTCCCTCCCCTTCCGGTGGACCTCCATGGGACCTTATTTCGGAAAAATTATGTATTGAAATCAATGGAGAGAGAAAGATTATCTTTCGATCCCGTTTGAATTGTGCCACGAATTACACATATGATGTTTGTCAATTTAAAAGATAATTTTGCAAGTCAAAAAAAAAAAAATGTGTCGTAAAACTGTGAAGTAACACATTTGTTTGTGTGAAACGCTCAATGAACTACATCTCTGGTCAACAACACACGTCACCAAGATGGCCGTCACTACTGTCTTGTCAACAAAACGATTGACTTCCCTCACTATCACCACAATGAAACACGTCCTGAAGAAAGTCATGCAAAGCTGCCTGCCTGCCTTCCTTTGATTCTCTCTGAACTGCCTGGTCGTTTTAATGTTTAATGTCAACCATTTGTGCAGATAGCATGAAGTAGAAAAGATCGCTAGCGTTAGCGTTAGCATTTCTCCCCCGGGCTTAAATTGTGTATTATAGAATCACCACACCGGTGACAGTACTCTTCAAAGGGTTCACGAAATATGACTACTACTCTTACTGTTTAACATTTTGGGTTACTTAATGTTACTTCATGTTAAGGCTAATAAAAATGACAAGGCTGTAATGCTAACTAACGTGCTAGCTACTAGCTAGGTAGCTAACTTGATCAAGCCACTCCTGGTCCTTTCATCAGACGGGAAGCAAAAGAACGAGCAAGACCCATTGCTGGTATGATAACAACCTGGTACTAAGCACACAGGCATCTTGTTAAAGTTATCTTATCTTAGCCAGCGCCATATAGATAGATTCTATCAATATTGCGTTATCTTATCTTAGCTATCTCTATTTTAGTGGAGGAAAACAATTGTGACATCACTTACGCGACTCTGGGATTTGTAGTCTTTCTAGTTGCGTATTTTTCATAGTCTTATATTTCAACAGTTTTACGACAAACTGTGACTTTTTTGACATGGAAATGATTTTTTAAGATTGACAAACATCATATGTGTAATTCATGGCACAATTCAAACGGGATCGAAAGATAAGTTTTCTCTCCCCATTGACTTCAATGCATAATTTTTCCGAAATAAGGTCCCATTACCCGGAAGTAAGTGGGCGTGACTTTGCCACTCTATACAAATATAAAGCTTATTACTTATATTAATATTATTATTATTATTATTGTTGTAAATGACCTTTAATATGTCTAACTATATTTAAAATGAGTTACCTTTTAGAGAAGTGATTATATTTGTATGCTAATATTTTCTTATGGTAAAGTTTTCGTTTTGCACTTTTATTTTGATAGTAATAAGATCGGGACTCTTATTTTGAAGGAGCTTTTACCGGAAGTCAATGGACAACGGAGCAGTGTAAACACATATGTATATTAACCACATACACACTTTGCCGTACTTAGTGCCCCGGCATTTATTACCCCAGGGCACTTAGTACAGATCGCGTTCACACCTGAATAAAGTCCCTGAGGGAAGATTACGCAAATGAGCCGCTGACGTCACTTCGTCTTCTTCTGCTTTGGGTTTACTGGCAGGCCGCAAACCACTTCACGGCGTATACTGCCACCCGGAGTCCCCGGCCGGAAGTCCCCGGAGTTGGGGACTAGCAGCTTCTACTGAAGCCTTCCGAGTAAATCGCCAGAACGCCGACACCTCCTCATCTCCACCGCTCCCATGTTTTATTTTGTGTTGCCATAAGTTAGTCTCTCTGCGTTTGTGCGCTGGGCGAATGCTAATGCTAATAATGCTAATGCCAGGATAATAAAATGGCGGCTCTCCAAAACATTTCAGAGTTTTACAAGGCGTGGTTTGCAATTCGCCCAGCCAATCAGAACTGGGGAACTTTTTCCCCCCAGGAGAGTACCATCTCTCAGCAGGCACTAAAAATGGGGGTAAAAGTTCCCGGCTTGAAGTACTGTTTTTGGTGTGAACGCAACATAAGGGGTACTAATGGAACTAAACGCAACAAGTACGGGGGAAAAGTACTCCGGTGTGAACGCGGCTAATGACGGATAGATGACGAATAAATTAACATATACTAAATAGTTGCATTCGGTTTTTAGCACCTGGCTGATAAGGGCACAAGCTCTTACATTGGTAATGATTGTATAAAAGCAAGGGTGTGCAATAAACAGATACCATCAGAGTCTGACCATCATTCAGCCGGGGACGCAACAATTATTATAGTGAATGTTTAAATTCTATCAATAAAGATTAAGCCCCAGAAAGCACATGGCTACTTAGCATGCAAAATGACGACATTCTGCATGTTAAGTTTCGTGTTTTCGGCTGAATCTTTATTTATTGATTAGATCACGTTACTCGGATGATAGTGTTCAAGACAGCCTATATGTCTGAACTCGATCCAGAGTAATGTGTTACGGAGACTTCTCTTCAATCCTTTTTCCACATAACGAGCATTTTGCGCTGCTCTTTTCCAATGTGGAAGCAGGATGTGTGAAAGCATACACCGATGCGGGGTGTGCCTGAGACATCTTTAGACTGGAATAGCGGGGCCCAGTACGTGAACTCGCCTCGCAGGTGCACACGCCAGGATAGAGGACATCAGACTCCAGAGAAAACTTGCTCGAGTCCAAGTCGGAGCGTCAATGTACAAGTCGAGTCCGAGTCATCGTGGGGGGAAAAATTCACGAGTCCAAGTCATCGTACGCGAGAATTCACGAGTCCGAGTCCAAGTCATCGTGCGCGAGAATTCACGAGTCCAAGTCCGAGTCGCGTTAATCAGTGCGGGAGTCCGACTCCATCTCTGGCTCCCAGCATTTGACGCTTTATGGTGGTGGTGTCGGTCCTTCCCTGAAACAGTAAAACGATACGGCGAACATTCTCATAGCCCACTGTATGCCGTGAACGGAGAAGAAAGCAGGAACTTCCTGTCAGCTCCTGATTGGACTTACCTGTAGTCCAGCGTTTCAGATAGAATTCAGTGGTGCCATGTACATCTCCGGGAAGATTTCAAAGTCCCAGACAAAAGGGAGAAATTCTGGTCAAATATTATCTGCGTTTATTATTGAGCTTAGAAACTATTTAAAATAAAGCTATATAGGCTAAATAATGGCATAATCAAGGCATGTAGATGTGTGCTTTATGAGAAAAAGGCCTTTTTTAAATTAAATCAATCCCGCGAATAGACTCTTTCCAAAAGAAAATCGAAAAAATTAAATAAATGAATCATCAGCCAGGACTACAAAGTCATTCTTCACACAAAAAATGTCCCTTAGCGGCGTCATGTGGCATCAATGAGTGGCTTGGGCTGACTCATCTATTCAGACTATTTTTAATGCACTTCAAACTGAGTTTAGGAGACTGTAAACCCCAGCGAACGCTTTTGTAGACTGTCATCAGAAAGCATTTCTTATTCAAAGTAAAAACATTACTTTACATGCATAATCAACAGCAATGAATGCAAAAGTAATGCATACAATTATTTGTTTCTTCAGGTAGGTCATCAAATGTGCCTTTAAACAACGCCAAATCCCCCGCTCTTTGCACCTTTTGTATATAGCGCGTTACAATAAACACTGTAAAGGGTTCGTGCTGCACACACACAGGAGCTCTGACCTCAGCTTCATGCTCTCACTGGTTCCCTCCAACAGAAGCATCAGGCTACAATGTTGGCCTGTTGGCCACCTGTATGATTGTCCGAGCGCTCTTATCTGCTGTCCCTCTGGACCTACTTCATTGCAATGTTGAGATCTCAGTGATTACTTGGAAGTAACATTTTATCATAGCCAATAGAAAGAATGGCAGGAGCTAGTAAAAAATAAAACCCAATAAACAATAGTTTATTCAAGCTGAGAACCTAAGCTTTGAGCTTTTGTTAAAACGTAAATCACTCATGTATTGGTACAGATACGGGGCTTATCAGCACTTCTGCCTCCAGTTCCACTTTAAGGCGTCAATGTATTGAACTGTAGGAGGAAGATTTAGAAAAATATAACGCACAAGGAAGTTTATTGATACAAGAACATAATGTTTTATTCTTTCTTTAGGGGCTAGTCCATTCTGTCTCTAATGCTAGCTTATTATGTGAATTAGGTAGTCACAGGCTGGTAATATAAGGCACTTTAAGAGTGATTGACAGGCATTTAAGAGGAATTTAATTAAATATGTTGGAAGTGTAATATGTGAAAATGTCATGTTCATTGTGTGTGTGAAAGACGATGCAGAGATCAGTCTTAACAGTTTGTATAATGATGTGTATCTTAAGCCAAATACTTAACGCGTACAACAGTGACATTAAAGTGAAGTATCTATCTATGCTGAATGATTTGGATGCAGCTGGTTAATAAAATCTAGTGAACTAACTCACCCTTTTACTTGTCCACACTCAGTTGTATGAATGTGTTTTTAAAGAAGCCACCAGATGGAGACACAGTGAAGCTCCTGCAGCTTTGTGGAGCGCCTCACATGTTCTGTGACTCCTTATATGACTGTGAAGCTTTACAGCATGAAACATACCAGACTCTGGCTACACAGGGAAATGAGTAAGTCGTGTTGGTTTGATTCTCTCCGTCTATATCTATTACCCCATTCACACCAACGGTGTTTCAGGGCCGGTTTGGAGCTGGAGCTTGAAAAGCACCGGGTTTTCCTGTTCACACCGCAGCGGAGCAGCCTCTAAGCTCCGGAATCCGGTTCGTTTCGAGCACCAAAAAGTTGTCCGTCTAGAAGCAAGAACCGCATACGTCACGCTTACGTCGGAGGGGGGCGAGATTAACCTGAGCTAACAGTTAAGGCGAGTACGGCAAATAACAGTTGTAACAAGCAGTAGTGCTGAGCAAAGTGACGGTAACGCACCGCGGTGAAGTTAGTTTTAGGTTGGATATTCGACGGACATTCGTGGACCCGCCAGCAGGGTCAGTTTCCCGGACCCGCCAGCAGCGTCAGTTTAACGGGGAGATCTTCTCCGCGAAACGAGGCTTTCACTTAGGGACCATCAACA
>CALSBW010025603.1:285564-321901 GCA_943590975.1 Lindbergichthys nudifrons
ATATATATATATCTTAGCTCTTAGCTTGACATGCTCGACGTTCAGTTAGCATATATGCTAACTGAACATGCTCGTTCAGTTAGCATATCAAGCTAAGAGCTAAGATATATGTATATATTTTAGCTTGACAGATGGAACAATGCATGTACTCGCATTTTTATAAGAATCTGATTTTGTGTAAGTTTTAAATAGTCATTGAAGGTGTCTTTCACATTTTAATGTTTAAAAAAAAAAAACATGTATTAGCTGCTATACTGACATGCACATATGTATAATTATATTATTATTTTAAGTGTGGTTTAAAGTTAAATGATATATAGTTATTGGGTAGAGCCAAGTAACCCAGGTGGATGCAATCAGGCCTCTGTTTTTAGATGGGGTTTGTGGCCATGCTGTAGGCCTGACATTTAAACCATAGACTGTATATATAGAGTGGCGAAGTCCCTCCCCTTCCAGTGGACCTCCATGGGACCTTATTTCGGAAAAATTATGTATTGAAGTCAATGGAGAGAGAAAGATTATCTTTCGATTCCGTTTGAATTGTGCCACGAATTACACATATGATGTTTGTCAATTTAAAAGATAATTTTGCAAGTAAAAAAATAAAAGATGTGTCGTAAAACTGTGAAGTAACACATTTGTTTGTGTGAAATGCTCAATGAACTACATCTCTGATCAACAACACACGTCACCAAGATGGCCGTCACTACTGTCTTGTCAACACAACGATTGACTACCCTCACTATCAACACAATGAAACACGTCCAGAAGAATGTCATGCAAAGCTGCCTGCCTGCCTTCCTTTGATTCTCTCTGAACTGACTGGTCTTTTTAATGTTTAATGTCAACCATTTGTGCAGATAGCATGAAGTAGAGAAGATCGCAGATGCTAACGTTAGCGTTAGCATTTCTCCCCCGGGCTTAAATGGTGTATTATAGAATGATCACACCGGTGACAGTACTATTCAAAGGGTTCACGGAATATGACTACTACTGTTACTGTTTAACATTTTGGGTTACTTAATGTTACTTCATGTTAAGGCTAATAAAAATGACAAGGCTGTAATGCTAACTAACGTGCTAGCTACTAGCTAGGTAGCTAACTTGATCAAGCCACTCCTGGTCCTTTCATCAGACGGGAAGCAAAAGAACGAGCAAGACCCATTGCTGGTATGAACAACCTGGTACTAAGCACACAGGCATCTTGTTAAAGTTATCTTATCTTAGCCAGCGCCATATAGATAGATTCTATCTATATGGCGTTATCTTATCTTAGCTATCTCTATTTTAGTGGAGGAAAACAATTGTGACATCACTTACGCGACTCTGGGATTTGTAGTCTTTCTAGTTGCGTATTTTTCATAGTCTTATATTTCAACAGTTTTACGACAAACTGTGACTTTTTTTATATGGAAATGATTTTTTAAGATTGACAAACATCATATGTGTAATTCATGGCACAATTCAAACGGGATCGACAGATAAGTGTTCTCTCCCCATTGACTTCAATGCATAATTTTTCCGAAATAAGGTCCCATTACCCGGAAGTAAGTGGGCGTGACTTCGCCACTCTATAAAGATTTAAACTAGCTGAAGGGCTTTCTGTTCGAACCACAGTGACATCTAGAGGTTGTTTTGTGCATAACATGTCAACCAAAAGGGTAGAGCTGGCTGAATCAGATGGAGTTAAACTTTTTTTTTTTTCAACAAGATATCAAGACACAAAATGTGCTCTACCAAATGGTGGCGCTGGCAGTTAAAGGGTTACCTTCTGAAAGTGAGGAAGTATGACCAGCTTTGTCCCATAAGATTATACAGGCCAGTCCATTGCTGCTTGTTTAAGGTGATGGAGCACGCCCAGAGCTCAACAAATTGGACTCGGACACCTTCCACTGTCCATTTTGTGAAAGGACCGGGTCATACCCTGGTCTGAAGGCTCATTTGCAGAGCCACCAGAGGGCACTTGTGAAATATGGAGGTAAGTACATCTATAATTCTATATGATCATTGTATACTTCATCACATTACATTACATGTTACTTGTTAGATGTGTTTAATGCCTCACACATTATGGATACATGTGTTATTTCTGTGCCCCAGGACATCCTTGGTGTAAATTCATTTTGAATTATAAATTGAACATTACAAATTAGATTTATATTCAGGTTATGAAGTGTTAATAATGCTGGAAAAGTATCCTTATTTGGGGTAGGCACAATATGAGCATAATCACACATTCAATCTGCAAAAATTCAGTTTATAGGCAAAAATATTATTGTTGGTGACATGATTATTTATTGCTCTCGCACAAACACCTTGTTTCAAATTGCATATTTACAAGAAATTCATGTTGGTTTGTTTCTAGAATCCTCTAAACCACTTTCTGTCTCTTTTTTTAGGTTATAATGTTTATAAATGCCATCTCAAATGTGTGGCCAGCAGCCATTATCACTGTGGCTTTTGCCCAAGAATCATTGGTAGAAAGGAGATGTTTATTAGTCACTTTAAAAACTGCTTCACTGAACATCCAACTACGTTGGCGGCGGCCCCAGCAACCACAACGACTCCTCCAGTGATGGCCCCGACGACCGCTCCAGTGATGGCCCAGACGGCCGCTCCAGTGATGGCCCAGACGGCCGCTCCAGTGATGCTCCAGACGACCGCTCCAGTGATGCTCCAGACGGCCGCTCCAGTGATGGCTCCGACGGCCGCTCCAGTGATGGCTCCGGCTGCTGCAGCAACATGGCACAATATTTCCACAGCCCCCAACAGCTTGAATAGTGCCCCTCTGATTTTCCACATGATGTTCTGTTCAATAAATGTTCATTGAGGAAAACGGTATCAGTGTCTTATTGTATATTCATCACAGTGAATGCAGTGAATGCTGAACTTGCCGGACCATATACTGTAGTTGAAAGTACACAATGAAACACTGGCTTGCTTGTATAAAATCAATACAATTCCCACATGCCCTACCCCGGAACCTGCGGTCTTCAGACTCTGGCCCCCCGCACCAACCTGCGATCCTTCGGGGACAGAGCCTTCAGTATGGCAGCCCCCACTCTCTGGAACGCTCTCCCTGTGGAGATCTGCAACATCCCCACGCTTGACGCCTTCTAAAGGGCCCTCAAGTCTGCCAAGGTCTTTGGCCCCAAATCTATTTGTTTTGTCTGTCTAACTGTTCGTCTGACTGCCTTTTGTTATGTTTGTTTCTACTCCTGTTCTTTTTAAAGCGACCTTGGGTCTCATGAAAGGCGCTATATAAATCCAAGTTATTATTAATACATCATTGGAATGGTAAGAATCTCAGCTACAACACTGACTAAAGCCTTCCCATCTCCAGTATGCCTACATGACAAGCATTTTTATAATATACAGTAAACATATCTTTGACTTATTGCAAAATTATAAAATGAAATTCACCCCTGCTGTCATTCTGGCTTTGACGGTTCAAATGAGATGTCAACCATCAAAATGAGATAAGGAATTCCAGAAATATCACTGCAAAACACACCGGCCAATTTTGACCGATAATAGTATGGGAAGGGGGGTATGACCGAACGCAAGAGAAGAGACAATCATCAAGCCAGATACCAAGGTATTTACAACAGGCAACCACTTCAATTACTTTTCCTTTATGTTATTGTTATTTGGTTTTTATTAGTGCTTTTGTCATTTTTAAGGAAATTAAAATACTGTATTGAGTTGGTTTCTTCTGTTTTGGAAGCCTTGTATATCTTTTTGGTCTTGTTAGAAATACCCCATGGTAAAACTGTGTTCTAGCAGCAGTTAAAGAAGCTTAGTTTGCTGTCTTAGACTGCCAGATGTATAAGATGGTTTGTTCACAATTTACACACAAAACCTAAATGTTCATCTGTTTATTGTTCTTCTTCCTTTATATTCAAAGCATGTTGATTGTCTATTGGCTATATCTTGACATTATGTTAATTTGATCATACTTGCCATACATTTATTTTAATTGATGCGATTCCTTCAAAGGTTTTGTAATAGACCCCTAGTACTTTTAATTTATAAAGTAATAATAATACATGTGAATGATTGAGCTCATTAGTGGCCTGACTGACCCTCCTAATTTGTTCCTTAATGACCCCATGATGTGATTATGTATATCTTAAAACCTTTAACAACTATATTTAGATGTTCACAAATATCTACATTTATGTATAAAATACATGTGTAGCAGTTAGTTAGACAAACATAATTAATAGATTATCTCATTAATACCTATATTATATATTAAAAAAAAGTTTACTAAACCACCGTTTGTTGACAAAATGATTTGGGTTGAAAGTTATACTGTTGTGTCTCAAACGGATAGACTAAGTTATTAATTTATTTGCCTAATAGTTGCTTAAAAAGCTACAATAACATTTACAATTCGGTTTTAATCTGCCATGTACGGTAATGTCTCTCAGCCACCGTAGTGTCATGTCAGGTGGGCGTGTCGTGTAGGGGGCGTGTCGTTTACTGGCCGCGGCCGCAGCTAGACCATATTGAGCAGCAGGGGAAACTGACGCTGCTGGCGGGTCCGCGAATGTCCGTCGAATATCCAACCTAAAACTAACTTCACCGCGGTCTAGAACGCAACCACACACTTGTAAAAAAAAAACACGCTTTATAAAGTCAGGCAACACTAACCAGGCTTCGTGTGATTCTGTTGATTTGTACCTTACTTTGACCATCCGTTCGCTGTCATTGATCATTGTGGAGAGCAGGCAGACGTTTTGTTTGTTATTATAGCAGCTATCGGATCGAATCAATACATGGGCTGCACAGGTTGTCATGTCCGACTATCACAAGTAGAATCATAATGAAAAATACGCCGGTAAAATGTGCCTGTAGAAAACGGCTTATTCCACAATAGGATAACAAGTAGTCAAGTTATAGTCAGTTTAACTTCGGTTGCTATGCTAACATCACCCATTTTATATCAGAGACACTTTCATAACAGTGTTGTGATGCCAAACAGCGTCAATTCAGACTGACACACATTCACTTAAGGGGAATTGGGGATATGTATCAGCTGCTTGTGTGACAGTCAGACAGTGAATACTTTACAGCGGCCGCTGCCGTGTGAGCTAACCCGGAGCTAACGGGAGAATAAACTCCTGTGGAAGAGCAGCACTGCAGCAGTCGGTAAATGCCGCTGAAACACATTAATAAACAATGAATCACGGCACTCTGGAGAAAACTATAAGCTTGGAGAAGTCGTTATTTAATATAATCTGGCTTCGTATGATTAAAAGCAACACGATCATCGACCCGACGCAGTGTCCCATTGTTGTTGTAGTAGTGAGCGCCGTAACGCCGTTGAGGAGAAAATCAGCGATGTAAACGGTGACGTCATGACGCGGCAGCGGCAGCACCAGTCGGGCTCTGAGCGGTGTGAACAGAGCGGGAGCTGAACCGAAGAACCGGTGTAAGTACCATATGTGTTCGGCCTACCATATGTGTTCGGGGTCCGTTCATGGATGTATAATAAGAACTGGATACAGCGTGGGAGGCGGGGCCTCATTCATTCCTATGAGAGTTGCTCATTCGCGCATGATGATAAAATGGCCCAACTTTTGAGAGAGCGAAACGTCACAGATTACCCGGCATGCCTGAGAAGTACCCGTATGTGCGCTCATAGCGCATGCGCAACTTTAACTATGCCCCCCAAAATGCTCGTTCACATCAAGCACGTCAATTTGCGTACACGTAACAGCACCGCACGTTCATGACAGCATGGTAATGGTTTGTTATGATAGATTTGATATTAACGAGGCGGCAGTTAGCAGCTAGCGGTTAGCTAGTAATTATGCTAATTTACACATCAATCGTTATGTACTTTTATATTACGCTGTAACAGGATCTAGTGATATCCAAGCAACAGAGCTTCATTTAGCATGAAAGAATTATTGCACTGTATATATACAGTGCAATAAGCTTCTTAGTGCAATAAGAAGCTACAGGGACGTTAATCTACGTCGGTAATATTAACTTTATTTAATACAACATTTACGGTACAAGATTTAATCATACAGCCCATGTAGTATACTATTTTACAAATGATGAATTACAGCAAACATGTGCAATATATCCATTACAGCTCTTATTGTGCATCCATGGGTAAAGATAAACGCATGAAGTGCTGAACACGTAACATGAACGTGCCGGGCGGCGCGGTCCCGTGGGTTAGATGCGCGTTCATAATGCAGAGGGAAATAACTCTCAGAATAACGTTATTAGCACATTTTTACAACTTGAGGAACGAATGTTTTTAATAAGGGCTATACAAGTGTTCATACTGGGTAGTTTATTTAGTTTAAAAAAAATTATCCAACGATTTACAGACCACTCTTTCCCCATGTAAGTCAATGGGAAAAAGTGTTTCCGGGCCTGGCAACCAAAAGGAAGTGTAGTACCGCCGGTGTTTATATATATCTATGGTTACGCTTACCAATGACGTCACGCATTGGCTGTACGGTAACCCAAGAGGACATTTTACACGGTCAAATTCCGAATGTATTGAAACTCCAGACTCAATGTAAGAGCTTGAGCCTCTTCGGGGGATGCTAACATTTAAACATACACTTCATTATTTACTTTGTTCGTTATTATATGTAGAAGATATTCCTTTTTTCTCCGTCATGTTGTTTCCATAGCAACAACTTCAAAATAAATACATCTAAATAGATGTGTGTTCTACACACCAAAATATGTTATTTGAACACCCCTCTCGATCGATTTACAAAAAAAAAAATAGTATGGCCCGCCCTAATACACCAACGCAGTTTTTAAAGATATACATTTTTCAAAACAGAATCATTTACCAAATTACACCATATCCAATCATTTTACGAGTCAGAAAATGCTATCTGTTCATTGCAGTTATTGTTTATTGAATTAGATTACCATGAGCTCAACATAATTACGTAGAGTACAAGTCCACAGCCAAGAAAATGTTATTTGCATATCATTTTATTTATGAATATGGAATTATGGAATTCTAACACTGGAGTTTGTTATTATTTACTATAACTTTATTATAGTATTCGGGTACAGCCCTACTGTACCCGAATATCCGTTCGTTGGAGTACTATTTCGGGTTTCAATTTCGTTATTCGGATATTCGTTTTGTTTGTTTTTTCCCCGTTTTTTTTCAAATTGAATATATTGAAATCTCCAATATCAACGTAAGAGCTTGTGCCTCTTCGGGGGGTGCTAACACTTAACCATAAACATTATCGTTTACTTTCTCCGTCTTTATATGTAGATATTACTTTTCTCCGTTAATCTCTGTCACGTTGTTTCCATAGCAACAACAACTTCCTGTCAAATGCGCTAACTCTCCTTCAAAATAAAAGCATGTCCATAAATAGGAAACCAAGCCAAATTACACTTAAGAGGTATACAACTTGAAGTAAACAGATATGGTTCTAAACTGTATTGAAGTAAACATGTATTATTTTGAATTGTATTTTAGTAAACATGTATTGTTTGAACTGTTTTAAGTAATCACATATATAGATATTGTGTTCTCACTTGCAACTCACTGACCCAGAGGTCCTGTTACACACACATACACCTCATTCTACTAAGAGCACACACACATTCTTTTCAAGGTCCTTTCTGGGCTCATTATATCTGTGCACAGCGTTTAATTGTCTGAGAAAGAATAGTTTATGTGAAAACCATGTTGGGAAAATAAGGGAGTGAATATCAGTGTAGAGATAAAAGTTACTTTGCCCTTGTGAACTTTCAAATCCAAGAAGAAAATATACTTTTTCCCAGAACTCTGATTCGCTGTATTAAACCGGGCCAGAGGTGGATCCAACCAGTAGAAACACCTGGGGGACTGAGCAGCTCACACAGCTCCTCCCCACGGACTCTCTGATTCGCTTCGGAGTAAAATGGGAAGGAAGAAGTCAACACATCTCCGCCCCAAAATATGGATATGAATTCTATTGTTTTTGTATGTAAAATGCTTTTTGTTTGGTGATTGCTGACCCCGATACCTGTATCGCACAGCAGTAGAAACCTAAAGTCCAGAGTACTCTGTAATAACTTGTATACGTGTTTTGTTTCCTACCAGTAAACTCAGATAATTGTTATAACTTTTGATTCCGGTGTTTTCATTTCCTTTCTTTATTAAATAGAGTCAGCCTCATCTAACGAACGGCGCGTAGCAGAGGGGGGGGCTTTCAGCCACCACCTAGGTGTTTTGCTACCAACAAACTGCAACGAAAGTAACAAACACAATGTGATATCCTTTTCAATTTCAAAGAACACAAATTGGGTTACATTAACAAATAACTATAAAACAACAATACTGTAGAATAACAAAATGAATGCCGTGAATACACCAAGCGGCAAACTCAGGTGAAGAGCCGGGACGCCAATACGGAAGTGCCACAAACTGCAGTTCATATATTGGCCGATAGGCGCTGACTGCAGAAAGGAGCAATTTCCATAGACCCCCATGTTAAAATGCCCAACTTCTTGTCTCTCTGCTAGCTGCCCCGTCTCCGTGAAGCTACAGGGACTCTGCCTGCTCAGTTCATCCAGGGAACACAACTTGACCCCGGCCGTGTTTGTTTGTTCTTCATGCTTATATATCGGACTATTGTGACTCGCTCTGCGGTTGAAACAGACGGTGCATGAATGCCGTTTTGCGGTAAGTGAAATTCGAGTACTTTATTTATGTGTTTATGATTTTAATCAGCTACGTAATGAATGTTAAGGCTTGGGTTAGGAGCGAGTGGTAGCTACATCGGTGCTAACGATGCTTAACTTAAAACCATAGACTGTATATATAAAGGTTAAAACGAAATAGACAAGTGTTAAGCGTTAAGTGGGATAATACTGTAGAACAAACGGCTTCTGTTTGAGGTTGATAAAATAAGGTCATCCTTGTAACTTAGAGAGATATTTTATTATGTAGGTAGGAACTGTATGCATCGCTAAGGTTAATTTAAATTGGCTATGCTCGAGTATGTAGACAAGCTAACGTCGAAGTAGTGTATGTGAAATCAACCTCACAATAAGATGTGTGTATATTACAATTATTAATGTCATATTTCAAGATGATTACTTAGATATTACAATATGGTTGGTTGAGCTGGAGTTCATTATTGAGCTTACACGTTAACGTCACAGTCATCTGAAGAACGAACCCAAATCTTGTTGTTTTTATTAATTGCATTACCAAATTGGTATCAAATAAATAGTAAGCATTGGTAACACAACTTCCAAAGTTACAGTAAAATAAAAAGGACCCTGACTCGGACAATACACAATCCAACATGTTCAACAGAACAGTTATATTGTTTGTACACATGGTTATTTACATATATATCTGTTTGTTTAAAGTTTCCAGGTGATGCAGACAGGCTGGACCAGAGAGTGAGAGACAGAACTGGACTCCTCACAGCAGTGAACTTCAGCACAGGTACAAATACTCTTTTTTCATACTGTACAAAGAATCAAGAAAGATATTGGTTTAAATAAATGAAGTATTGACTTTAATACACTGATATACATTCCATTAAACAATACTAAATACTAGATCACCTACACATCAGTGAAGTTGAGGGTTTCTTCCATGCAAAGGGTTACATTTAGATGTTAACAAGCAATATGACTTGTCAGCTTTCTAATTTAAGGTATTGAAGGCAAAGCTATTAGTGAGAACTGCTACTATTTATCTCTCAATATTGTCTGTAAAAAAACGTGGTAAAAGTGATTCTTTCAGTGAGACAACAGAGCAAGCTTCTACAGTTGCACTACGTTTTAATAACAGTTAAATATTATTTTGATAATAAAATACATTTCAATGTTGATGAATTTCATACTGTTCATTCATAATCTGATTGTCTTTGTAGCTCACTGTTGAAATAAAATAAAACATTACAATTACAAAATAATGATATCTACAGCCCCTAAACACAAACACACCTCTTTCATAAATAACACACTTGTTCTGCAATAATATGTTTTATGTTTCCTGTAATTTTTGTTAGGAAAGGACATGCCTGAAAGACACGACTCAACATTTTCTCCTTCTCTGAGGGTCAAGAAGAACATCCAAGAGGAAAATTAAAAGCTGATGTTATGAGATGTTAAGACCAGTACAGGACATTCACTAAGAAACTACTTTTATTGTGAAAACAAAGTCAGCTGATCGGATGCACCTATTTCCACATCTACACTCCATCAGCTGATTATTTCTATTTGCCTCATTTCATGAGCTTCACAACATGTACCCTGTACCGCCGAGTTTGCAACCTCACAAATAAATGGGGCCAATCTTCAGTCGGATGTGAATGTGTAATCTAACATTTTCAGTAAGAGTAATGGACAAAAGGAGTGCAAATACAAATTCAATTTATTGAAAGGTGAACCAAAAGTTAATCAAACATGTTTTAAATAAAAAAGCACATATGGACAGAAGGTGTAAACCTATTAAATGTATAAGTAAACACATTTAGTCAAATAAAGTGACAGACTAGGCCTGATCAGGTGGTATCAGCTATGCATGGGCTCCTCCATCAGGCCTGGTCCTCCTCGCTGAGGAAAGACCCTCAGTCTTCTCCAAACCAACAGACAGGACGTCCATCACACGGAGGTTTCTCTCTGAAGTCTCTGCAGCTCTCTGGACACCACACTGTCTCAATCCATCCACACTGAATATGAGAGGGGAAAAATGAAAATAATAAATGCTTTAGACAATAAGAAATATAAAGTTGACTGTTGAGTTGCTCAGCTTTTTTAGATTGTCAATACTATTACTGTATAACTAATATCCCAGGTTAAGAGGCACCTTCAAATAAAGATGGGTCTTTAAATACATTTTGTCTTTTGAATTGTTTGTCTAAAGTCAAGGATCTAGAACTGGTACTTGTAGTTTTAATGGTACAGTCTGGTTATAATGCTGTTTGGAGGAGGCCTCACAGGTAAGAGCACTAACTAGCTACCATCACATGTACCTTAGCTTGACTTAAATGTATTAAACGTATAATTAAGTGATAGCAAAATATAAATAACTAATGTCATGCAAATATATTAATATTTGCTTGATTCCAGTGTTGCATTTAGCACATTGCATACAAACATTAAGGGATTTTAAGATTCTGAAGTATTATGCTAAAAAATCAATAACTTAGATTATTATTTATAGTTTTGCTGAATAGTTTCATGTCCGCTTACCTTAGAAACGTAAAATGTGATGGCAGTGTGCAGATGGGTAGCATGTTAGCTTAGCTTCTTAGCTTGAGCTAGCTCTGTTACTTCCCAGCTGAAGGCAGCAGGTCCCGCCTCGGCTCCGCCTCTTTGCCCTTATTTGGAGCAGGCGGGAGTTAGACTCTGACGCCACTGTCGAGCCGTTAGTGGACTCCGCCTACTAAGGGCTTCTCGGCAACTCTGCAGAATCCTATGGGTGACGTCACGGACCCTACGTCCATTTATATATACAGTCTATGGAATACACTGAAATACACGTGTTGAAGCAGTTCGCTGCTGATTACTACGCCCCCCCGCATTACTACCGAATATCCGGAGCCCGAAAAATGGTATTCGGGACAGCCCTAGATCATTCTGCTTCAGTTTGTGGGCTACAGCCAGTTTATGGTAGCAGCACGTTAACAGCTTCATCCTTTGATCAGACCCCGTATACCCTAGTCAGCGCCCCTAGTTACACCAATCAGCGTGCGATTACCGTACAGCCAATCACAATGCGTGACGTCATTGGTAAGCGACGGACCCCGAACACATATGGTAGGCCGAACACATATGGTACTGACACCGGTTCTGAACCAGAAAAGCTCTAGCACAGAGCTAGAACGGGAAAAGCCTTGGTGTGAAAGGGGTATCTGTGACACATTATTCACTGTTTTTCGAAACTTTATTCATGAACAGAATCAGAATTCCTTTATTAGTCCTGCAGTGGGGAAATGTACAGCGTAACAGCAAAAGTGACAAAGCAGGTAAAAAGTCAAAGAATAATATAGAGTAGCTGCCATTATAAATATAGAGAAAAGAGAGGACAGAAAAGTTTTAAAAAACAACATTCACACATAAAATGAAAGACGAAGAAGTACTCATCCATGTCTAAAAATGAGTAGCACCATTTAAATAGTGAACATAAAGTATCACCATTTTGAGATATTATTAAAACGATTTTTTACACATACACATTATTATGATTTTTGCACTATAGAATTGCCCCGATAAAAGTGTGTACAGTATATTGCACATCCTGGGTTTATTGCACAAGATTTCAACATTCTGTATTGTGTGGGGTCCACCGTCCACCGTGGTGTCTGTGCAGTCTGACACCTGCAGGAAGGAAGGACCTGCAGTATCTCTCAGTGAGACACTGCTGATAACTCTTATTAAGGTTATAAATCTGTGAACTTTAGACAATGTTTGCTTACAGCCGGTCAGGGGGGTGTGATGTAAATGCAGCCCTGATGGTGCAGTTCAGATAAAAGGACTAATGTAAAACGCTGAGTTTCCTTCAGCAGTCAGGGGAAGACTTCACAGAGTCTCTTTGCATCATCATATAGAGATAAAGCTGCTTTCTCTCATATATCTGTGTCTTCCTCTCCCCCTCTGTGTCCTCAGTAGTCTGACAGCTTTCTCATGCAGATGTCCTGTTGTGTTCAGATCAGGTTTCCCTCCTGCGGCTGCTGACTCTCCTGCTGTGTATTAGCATGAGATCAGACTGCATTGTGATGCTGCACACATTACAAAACACCCATTTCCACCTCTGATTGTGCCTCTGTGGTCAAAGCTGAGACAGATTAACCCCAGCTGAAGGGGGAGAGGGGGGAGGGTGCTTCTGCTTCACTTGGAACTACAGAGTTGAAGGAGCCAGATCAACAACAAAACAGGAATTACAGTTTCAAACTTGAAATGTATGTTATTGCTCACTCAGCTCAGGATCCACCAGCATGCTGTGCACACTCCAGAACATTTACTGACTGGTTCATTGAATGGTTGATTGCATTTTAGAAAATAAGTGAAGGTTATAATAAAGGAAGAAGACTGAGAGAAAATAGATTTCATTTACGCAGATGAGAGTAGAACAGATTGAAAAAAGTGAAAATAAATCCAAAAATAATTGATAAAAAAGTCCATACCTTCCCCAATTAAATCAAACATGGCTGGGCCAAACCATGATAACAGTGCAATTTCTGCCCATGAGCTAAAAATCACAATCTGGTCATGATCCGGCCCTTATTAAATGTGGGATGAAAATAAACAGACAGATGATAAAAGCATGTGAGTGTCCCATGGCCTCTGCTCTGAATGTTTTTAACAAACTGTTACTAATGCAGTTTCAAGGGTTTTGTTAAAAAATAAAGTCCCTAATTGGATAAACCGTAATGGTACAATAATGCACATTGATAAGAAAAACACCTACACCTGTAAAAGAGTCTCCAAGAAATGTGTCAACTATTGAACCGTGAAACATTGTGTCGGATCTCGCAAGAAAGTGATAAAGGTTTAGATATGAGTATTAAATGTGTTTGTTTTGTTATTGCTTCAAATGGCAATAAGCAATCTCACCTCTACAAAATAGCTTTGTCTCTAGTTTCTTTATATTATATATAATATAATGTATAGTATTAAAATCCAGGAAACATTCTGAAACATATTTATACCATTAAAGATTCCATACAAACAAAGCATTATTAAAATGGAGGGAGTAAAGGGATTGGGAGCTACATTTTCTGTCCCATTATATAATACTGTATATTGTTTAAAGTTGTGCTTTAGGCCCCGGCCCCACGAGGACGCATACGGTAGTTTCCGTTACAGTTTTGTGTCATATAGACTGTTCGGCCACACTAGGACGACAGAATTTGGCAGTAAACGACTACGGTAACGATAACGAGTCCCGAGGTGGATAGAACGGCATACGCAACGCTCTGGAGGGTCCAACGGCTCCGTTATTGCGCCCTATACGATCATTTTCTGATAATGATGATGCAATAGCCCCGCCTCTCCCCACCTCTCCTGCTCACCTCCGCGTACCCCGCGTCATTGCTGATGTGTTTCGCCAACAACAACAACAATGGCGGATCGCAGCGTTGTCATCGTGCTCCAGACGCTACTGACCATGCTACAGTTCTTTGTGCAACATCTACAGCAGCTCCTCCATCAGCAACAACAGGACATGGACACATATGTACTGCAGCTTTTCCAGCGGTTTGAGCTAAACGGAGCTGTCTCGTGTGAACAGACACTTTCCGGTGTCTATTGCGTGTGGACGGAAGCCTTTTTTGCGATTGCGTTTGCGTATGCGTTTTACCTTATGCGTCCTCCTGGGGCCGGGGCCTTCGACCCCATTTACACGGGAACGAAACGGGTTGTATCCGCATAGTTTCTCTTGCGTATAGCCCTTTCATTTACACGAGGCCGTAACAAAACGATAGAAACGGACCCCACAAACGATAACGGGTCCCAAGGTGGATAGATCTGCAAACGGAACGCTCTGGGGGGTCAAACGGCTCCATGTAATCGCCTCTATACGATCATTTCCCGATAGATGAAGCCATAGCCCCACCTCTCCCCACCTCTGCTGCTCACTGCTGTAGCATGGTCTGTAGCTACTGTCAGTAGCTACTGCTACTGACCATGCTACAGATGTCAGTACAACATCTACAGCTCGACCATGCTACAGATGTTAGTGCAAAATCTACAGCTCCTCTACCACAACCATCAGCAACAAGTGGACATGGAGAATTACATGAACTACTACATGTTGCTAAATCCACCGCGGGGCATAAACAGAAGGGCAACCATGACAACCATGCTCCGGGGTCTTCTTCGCTGCTTTTGGTGTATTTTGTGGCGGCAGCAGGGCCACTTACAGGCCTGGCATATGTACTACAGCGTTTCCAGCGGGTCGAGCGGTCTCCTGTGAACAGACACGTTAAATGAATCGAAAGCGTGTGAAGACTTTTTTTTGTTTTAAACGCATACGGTGCGTAAACGCAAACGTTCCCGTGTAAAGGCAGCCTTAGACTAGAGGATGGCCTGTATGTAAACTGGAAACACAGAGAGGCAGAACATGAGGGTGGTTGGCAGGAGACAGACTCCCTTCATTAACATGTGAACAGGACTGGATGGGCGAGGAAGGGTACCATACATGTGTATATGAAGGGGGGGGGCAGTGAGAGAGACACAGAGAGGGGGTGCAAGGTGAGAGAGGGGGGGAGGACTGACCAACCGCAACATCTGAAGAAGAGTCCATGTTTCTCATGAAGAAGAAGTGGGGGCAGGAGCAACAGAGCTTCCTATATTACATTTGCTGGTGGTCACAAGCATTCATCATTTTCTTCTTACTTTGTATTCATAGGTTGGAAAAAACCTCCCAAAAGATGAAAAATGTCACTTCACTTTGGGTATTTGTACTGTACAGTTTAGAAATGCTAACACTGAATTGGACTGAGTTCTGCAAACAGAACACCGCTGTCTGGAGGAAACTCAAACACAGTCCTGTTACACTCAATACTAATGTAAAGCTTAGGTTTACATGTTGCTTTATATTGGGGAAATGATCTTTCTGCTGGAGCAAAATAAACCATTACCTGAATTAAAAAATGTTGCTAGTATAATTAGCTTGTGTAGATAGCTCGGAGAACAATACATTTGGAATTTAATTAGTTTTCCTTTTGTTGAAGGCAATCCGAAAGGATACTCTCAGGATAAACATTGAGATGCACCATTTCACAAGTGGTGGCTCAAAACCGTACAAGACACAATAATGTGTAAGAAAACCATTACAATACAAACTACCAGAGACACATTTAAACAGGCTAAATACCAAGACAGAAGACCAAAAGGGTTACAACCACAGACCAGAGTCCAAATATAAAAGACCAATGTGTAAATAAAGGAGCTGTGAGACATTACTGAACAAGTGGTGTACATTTACTCAAGTAGATTTACTCAAGTATACTGTTCTTAAGTACAATGTTGAGGTACTTGTATACTTTATTTCAATGTCATGCTTTGTACTTCTACCCCACTACAATTCAGAGGTAAATATTGTACTTTTACTCCACTCAACTCTTAAATCAGACTTTAGTTCCACCTGGAGTAAATTCACAAGCTACCCTGCAGTATACAAAGTCATTCAAACTAGCTGCACCTTTACCAGCTTTGAGAACACTTTAATGATCAATCATTATAAAACATATCATATATATTATTCTGAAATGTACTAATCTGCACAATCACTACTTTTACTTTTGATACTTTAACTATATTTTGATGCTAATACTTTTCTAATTTTACTTGAGTAACATTTTGAATGCAGTACTTTTACTCTAACAGAGTATTCCTACACCTTTCTCATTTCTCGAATTCCTCGTGTCTTAGTCCCGCCCACAGGAGATGCGAGCGGAGGAGTTGAGGAGGGGAACCGAGGAGAGAGGAGGGGAAGCAGCAGGCGTTTAGAGAAATGAGAACTCCTCTCCTCTGAGCGGTCATTTTAAAGAGACGTCCGTTAATGATGACAGGAGGCACAGCAGCCCTATGTCTGATGGACAAACAAGTATGAGAGCAATCTCATAATAACGTAACACTATCAGAGAAAGGATATACCCCCCCCCCCTCTCTCTCTGGTCGCTACAATGAGCACAACAGTTTTATTTACAAGTATTAAAAGTAAGCAGAGGACACCAAACCAACTGAGACCTGTCTGTCCACCGCATCTACGCACACACATACACACACTGTACCACACGCACCTACCTACACACTGTACCACACACACACACACACACAGACTGTACCACACACACACTGTACCACACACGCACCTACACACTGTACCACACACACACACACTGTACCACACACACACACACACACACACCTACACACTGTACCACACACACGACACACCTACACACTGTACAACACACACACATACAGCTCCTAAAGCATATCATATCAGGATACAGCCGTTGTGTGTTTTATTTTTTAAGTGAAGCACTAAATGGTTTTAGAAAAATATCGACTCTTTGTTTGTAGATATCAACTAAATTAAAGCATACAAATAAAGAGAGTAATGTCGGCCTGTTATACCGAGTGATATATATTATACACACTGCTCTGCTTTCTGCACGGACCTCACAGCTGTTCTCTCTGTAAACATCGCGTCGCGATGAAAGCAGTTAATAAAATAATATCCAGGTGATGCATGCAGAGCTGTCATTGGCTGAGATCGCTGTTGTTGATTCCACCTGAGCACCAGACAGGAAACAGAGAGCGGGAGGGGGCGGGGCTTCCGGGCTCCTATGAGAGTGAGCAGAGAGAGCAGAGGTCCCTGTCTGCATTCGAGCCTCATCTCAGCTGTTCCTCTCATGACTCCGACTGCTTCATGGAAACTCAACCTTCGGATTGAGGAATCAGCAAACTACTTTTTTTTGTTTTGCAAATATCTGTAATCTTTGTCTGAGGATTTACTGAGTTCTTCAGCCGGCTGGGCTAGTGTGCGGAGACTTGTCGTCTTGTGGATTTGTTTGTCTCTCTGCAGGGACATGGGATGGACTCAGCTGCTCAGGTAAGGCTGTACACCACGTGACTGACTGTCTGTCCTCGCGGTCTCAGTGTCTCATAATGATGATGTTATGGTGTTTCAGGGTGCTGCTGTGTGCTGCGACCTGTCTGCTCTGTGCTGCTGCTCCACCTGCTGCAGGTATGTTCATTCATCACACCCACGCTAACACACACACACTCCTCATCACACACTCCGAAATTGCTGCTAATTTATTTTGAGAAACAATCCGAGTTTTTTTAATTAATTTTAAAAGACAGTCCATGCATATCAACATTTACGAGATTTAAGTCTGTTGTTACGGAAACTCTTGTCTCAGTGCCTCTGAATCAGAGGTGGAAGAACAATTGAAGAATTTAGATGCCTTACTTGAGTTAAAGTACCAATACATTACTGTCAAAATACTCTATTACAAGTTAAAGTCCTGCATTCAAGATGTATTCATCTATGTTAAAGTACAACATCTAAGAGTGTAAAAGTAATCGTACGTATATCATTATATTTATTCATGTTACATTTGTAGATAATATTGTTGCATTATGAAGCATTTTACTGTTGTAGACAAAAAAAAGTGCTGATTGACTTTTTGTAGAATATTTAAATAATTGGACTCTTTTGTGACGTAAAGAGTTTAGAGATCGATTTGTTAAAAGAAGCTAAATGTAATAAATAAATGCAGTGGAGAAAAAATTATATTATTTCCCTAAATGTAGTGAAGTAGAAGTGTATGCATATTATGGAAATACTCAAGTAAAGTACACGTACCTCAGAATAGTAAATTAGTAGTTTTATCTGTTCTTATTGGGGCAAGACCGAAATAAATACTGAAATACTGATGTTCACGAGTCCCCCTCCCCTTTTCCACTACAATCAATGTTTTTGATGAAGACGTGACCTTGTTGTGTTTTATCATTTCAGACTGTGAGGGAGACGAGTGTATCAGAGGCCAGACCCCCCCTTCATCTCCCTTGTCTGCATCACCATCTTCTTCTGTGGTGGTCAAATCCCAGCAGCCCCCCCAGGAGTTCCTGGGTCAGTTTACCCAGGTGAGCTCCCCAAACGGTGGGGACCGTAAACACCGCGACGCCAGCGCCGTGCTGCCCTTCATCGGCCTCACAGGAAGTAAGTCACACTCAGTAACCCTAACCACAAACACATCCCCTCCACTTCAGATCGTAAAATAAGAAACAAATAGTCAGGCTGTTTGAAGACGTGGGGAATGTGGCGGTGGAGTTCATGATGTGAGAGGGCTTTATAAGTACTGTAACCTCTCACATCTTTAAATTCAACATAACATTAATATGTTACACAGATGCATGGCGATTGGCTAAAATAGAATTGCAGCATACTGTATATACTAAATGTATATAAAAAAATATTATAATATTATTTTAATGCAGCTAATTAAATAGGAAACACCATTTACAAATTCTTCTTGTAAAATTGAAGTCGGTCCCTGAGAAAAAGTCTCTATAGGACAGACTGACCGGGGGGGGGGTGAGTTTTAGTGTGTTCCTGTTATTTTCAGACGTTGGTTCTGACTCTCTGTGTTTGTCTGCTGGACAGGAATGTGCTGCCAGATGGAGACTCTGGTTTGTCTCACAGATACTGAGAGGCTAAAGCTGAGGTGTGAGGGCCCTGCAGCGGCCCCCGGACACTCTGAGGGGTCTCTAGAAAGTAGCACACAGAGTGGAAATCATTTAAAACCCATAGAAATAATGAAATATGAAAAAGCTTCTTTTTTTTTGCGGAGAATATAATTACGTGTTTAATTGTATTGTTAAATGACTTACTTTCTAAACACATTGTTATAGAAGCTGAGGTACAGTGGCCTCTCTTTTACTTGCAACCTTAAACGAAAACAATATGTCTAAAGAACTGAACAAAGAGGAAGAATATCCTCTTTTATTTGTATTAATACAATAATTTGTATTGTCTACCTAAATGTACGTTACGTTTAGTGTAATTCTTTATTTAAGTGCTATCATGTCAAAGAATGTCTGTGGTAGGTCATTTGTTCTAATTCAGCAGTGATGTCATGCAAGTTAGTTTTTGTCATTGCTTTATTTTTATTTTTTTTATGTGTGCTTGTAAATGTGGAAAACATTTATAAAGACAATGCGGGGGGGAAAGCATAGATGACACCACTTTTAGATGGTATCCTAGTAGAATAATGTAGAATGTGGAAGCTTCCATTTGAGTTGGATTTAAAATGTTTTGTGCAGCAAGTGGGACACGGCAGCAGGGTTACAGTAGTGGGGGTGTGGGGCAGTGTGCTGCGTTTCCTCTAAAGTTGTGTTTCCTCTCAGGCGCTGAGCAGAGCCGCAGCTGCTGTAAAAACGGAGGGACCTGCATCCTGGGCAGCTTCTGCGCCTGCCCCCCCTTCTTCACCGGGAGGAGCTGCGAGTACGACCAGCGCATCAGGTAAACATCACACTCTCACCCATCACACCCTCTCTCCCTCATAGAGATGTTGTTCTAAATGTTCTGTGTGCCTGCAGGAGCTGCGGGGCCATCCCTCACGGGGAGTGGGTTCAGAAGGGCTGCTCGTACTGTCGCTGTGGTTACGGCGCTCTGCACTGCTTCCCCCACGTCTTCCACAAAGACTGCGGTAAGTTACACCCCCCACACCATGAGTTTTTAGGATGTCCCACCGCAAAGACAAAAACTTGGGGCAGAATCAGAAACCGGTTTATTGCCAAGTAGGTAAACACACATGGGGAATTTCCCTTAGTGTATATGGTGCAACATAAATAGTTAAAAGAGATCAATTGTAAGAAATATTTAAAAATTGTTTTTATAATGTTAACATATAAAGAAATATTTTCATTGCATAAAGATATACCCAAAAACTACATACAGTATAATAAGACAAACTACCCTTAAAAATAAAATAGAATAAAATGAAATATATACAGTATTGGTATGAAAAAGAGAAAGCCATGCAGGTATTATAAGAGGCAGCTTTGTGAACAATGTGCAACATTTGGAGGGTTGTGTGGGACTCGGTATTAAAATGAAGAAGATACAGTTCATATAGTGGGCATTAATGTGGTTCACAGGAGCACGTGTCCCCAGGCAGAGACTCTCCTCCTGGGACAGCTGGGAGTTCCCCTGCTCTGCAGTGTTTCAGGTGAACGGCCTGATGGGTGTGGACCACACCCCGCAGTCAGGCTGCTCTAGAACTGTCGTTCACACATTTGATCCAAAACAGAAAATGCCCCAGGTGTTCAGAGAAAACTCCCACTAAGTGTGAACGCATCTTAACAGCCCTGACTATTCATTTACATGTCAAAGCTTTATTATGCAGAACTCTCAGCATGTTGGCACACAAACATCCCATAAAGTAGAGGAACTACCTTTACACGGGAACGTTTGCGTTTATGCACAGTATGCGTTTTCAAAAAAGTCTTCCGTTCACATGCATTCGTTTCATTTAACGTGTCTGTTCACACGAGACTGCTGGAAACGCTGTAGTACATATGCCGGGACTGTAAGTGGCGCTGTAACTTCCGCCACAAAATACACCAAAAGCAGCGAAGAAGACCCCGGAGCATGGTTGCCATGGCTACCCTTCTGTTTATGCCCCGCGTGGATTCAGCAACATGTAGTAGTTCATGTAATTCTCCATGTCCACTACTGACAGTAGTACTGGCCATGCTACAGCAGTGAGCAGCAGAGGTGGGGAGAGGCGGGGCTATCGTAATTTTTTCAGGAAATGATCGTATAGAGGCGATTACACGGAGCCGTTGGACCCCCCCAGAGCGTATCGTTTGTGGGGTCCGTTTCTATCGTTTTGTTACGGCCTCGTGTAAATGAAAGGGCTATACGCAAGAGAAACTATGCGGATACAACCCGGTTCGTTCTCGTGTAAAGGGGGTCTAAGCCCTTAAAAGATGATGGTACCCCTACCCAAGGAAGAACACCACGTTTTTTTCATCTCTTCAGTAGTGTGGTTAATTAAATGGATTGGTGGTAACAAAAATAATTTTCTGCTTAATGATTCTCTTTGGTTGATGGTTGGAACCTTAATATAACCGAAAACGGAAATGTAGTCTCCTGTAAAGTCAACATGTATCTCTGGAAATAATGATCAGTGTGACCTTCTGCATATTTATTAATCATACGCTTATTAACATTTTGCAATGTGTTGTAATAAATCACATGTCATATTTGTATATAGGAAAATACAACAAATATCATATGATCAATCAGTAAGGATCCAGACTCTTTCTACGAGTGTGAGTTTTAGTATGGGTCACTTACTAATTACAAAGAGTTCACATGTATTTAGTAAGACTCATATTCATCTGTGTATCTCTATATTTTTCTTGTTTTAACTTTTTGCTCTATATTTTTCTTGTTTAACTAGTACATGCCTCACATGTCATACAGTGTTTCTCATGGTGTGCCTTCCAGTCAAATGTATCTCAGGAACTAAAGAATGCCAAATTAACCTGACCGCAGACCTGCAGTATAGATCATTAACAACACTAAACACATAATGTTTATCTGATAAATACAGAGTGAAGCAGACTCACACCAGAGTAAAGAAGTGATCAAATCAGAAAGTTAAAATGGTGATAATAATTTGAGTTTGTTTTTCTTTCCTCTCCCAGATGACTCTCAGGAGGTGCAGTGGTATCGCTCTTCGTCCTGCAGGGGCCTTGCGCCCCCCCTCTCTCTGCTGCTCCCCCCCCTCCTGCTCCTCTCATGGACTCTTTAGTGGAAGCTGAATCACTGAAATGGACTATGCCGTATTTCTCAAACTGCCTCCCGCTTCAGAACTAAATATCAGTTTACAAACCCAGGGTTTTATAAGCTCAAAAAAGATTTATTGTACTTTGTCAAAATGCTGCTGTGGTGGAGTAGAACACATTTTGAAGGCTGGGAAGTTGTTTCTTCTGTGACATTCTTCGCCAAAGTGAAACGGATCTTCTGGATTTGAGGATGTGCAGTTGTGTTGGGTGTCCGGACATACAGGAAGCCCCCACCCCTCTGAACAACGAGCCTTTGGTGACTGCAGGTTGTAGGGAACCACTGAACCAACGTGAACACTTTACACACCTCAACATTCACACATGAGTTTCTTAAAACAATAACAACCTTGTATATGAACTCATTCCACATGCAGCTGCTCTTGTCTCAAATGTCTTAACGGGTGTACATTTTTCTTAAAATTGATAAATCTACTGCAGATTCATATCTTTTCAGAATTTAAAAATAAATCCAATGATTAAAACAGGTATTCACGCTAAGTCTCTAAAAGCCTCTAAGGTGACTTAGCATTTGGCAGTGTGTCTGAAGAACAGTGTTTATAGGAGGCCAGCTGTACATAAGATTTTTATGAAAAGTATGTTTTTTGTAATTCTAAGCTCTGTAGTTTTATGTATAAAGACAACGTTTCTTTTTTAACTTTGTTTCTTCTGTGTGCCAGACTGTGAGCTGGAGACGTATTGATATTTGCATAAAACATGTGAAGTAATCTGTTAGTTGCAACCGTTTTGTCTTGTGATAAAGTCTGTCTCTAGAAAATCTCATATCAACATGATTAAAACAAATGTTTTGAGTACCATGGGAGTAAACTTGTACCTAAACATTACTCTATTATAAAAGTAAGTAAATATGAAACTGAAAAAAGGTCAAACACAACCTCTCTTTCCTTAAATGTATGTCCCTGTTATCTGCAGTTATTTCAGTGGGATGGCCTGTGTCTTATCTCCGTTTATTGATGAGGCTTGTGACTATCAGCTGCTCTCTTATCTCAGACTAACATTGCTCTGCAGTCTGTCAGTAGTCTGACTACAAGCAATCATTAGAACCCTTAAAGGTTAATACTAACTTATCACATCTTTCTCCCATATTTTAGTCCTCAAATAAATCTGAGATGTAATGTGATGATTTAAAGGAAGGAAAGAAGGGAAAACAAAGATCTTTTATTTCTTCTGCTTTTTGAGTTTTCTCTCATTTAAATAAACCCATGTGAGAAGTTAAGTGGGGAGGGTCTTTTACTGCCAACATCTCACATGTATCTGAAACATGGCAACACTGGCACTGGTTTGTAATGGTGCGTTTCCACTACAGCGCGGAACACGGTTTAAGAGGGTTGTGACGTCAGCGGCCCGTTTTTGGTTGCGTTTCCACTTGGCCTAGTACCGGCTAGCGGGTCCTAATTCACAGTTTTTCTGGCCTCATAAAATTGTGGTTCTAGGGCCAGGGACAACCAGGCCGAGTGTGTGGCGTCAACACTCTCGACTGCTGATTGGTCGGAGAGAATCGTCACAATCGGCGCGCGACATAATCCCTAGCGTCGCATATATATATAGCGAAGCTTGCAGCATTTTTGTTAACAGAGGAGCTACAACAATGGCAAAGAAAAGCACGCCATGGTCGGTCGAGGAAGTGACGACGTTCCTCCATTATATTGCAGATGATAAGGTCCAGCGGGAGTCTTTCAGGAGGTCTCTACAGACACTGGACTCTCCAACGGCGTTACTGGAGTCTGCATGGTAAGTTTTTGCTAACGCTCTGTTATTTGCTTGAAAGCTTTGTGTCTCTATCTGTTCTAAAGCTCACTTCTAACAAATAAGTCTATTTTATCCTTACATTTATGTTCGACAACCCATGCTTTTATGGAGCCCCGAAGGCTAGCTAGCTAGCTAAGGCAGATATCATTAGCTAGAGCTATTGTTTGCTAACACCATATGTGCCATTGTTTACGTTCAGTTTGTCTTTTCTATAGTTGTTGTTGCTATTTATAGTATTGTGCTGCAGTAGTTTGTGGAATTTACAAGTCATGTTTCTGTTCTAGATGATTACATTGGGACTAGCGAGGAGGAACAGTTCCGAACAACGTCCTCTGCATCGACATCCTCCACATCAACAGCACAAACTCCAGAGGCCTGTACTACGAAGACGGATATGTTTGAGTTAGCCGGTTGGCCAAATCCAAAACATACGCGCTCTCGCTAAACTGTACTACGACGCTGGTTATCAAGTGGATCGCTCAAGCCAGCCGTGTCCTATCTAGTTAGGTGCGCGTTCACATGAAAGGGGTGGTATTTGGAGCATTCGACCAATCTCAAAGATGGACAAGCGTACTGACAGCGCAGCGTCATACTTCCTGAATGAAAAGTGAACTTTAATATTAGTCAAATATGAAGTTAAACTTTAAACATCCATGACTTAAACACTTAATCCAGGATCAAAGCCACATAGCTGCACCTGCAAGGTGAATACAGCTGGTAAAAGAAAAAGCGTTTGAATGCGTACATTAACAGGTTTATGATATCACTGCCCCGTCCAAGACACGAGTGGATCTGACTTTAATTACATTTGACTCTAGGGTTTCGTCAACTTAATGTGTTGCTTAAAATAATACTTCTGCATACAGTATGTGACACTGTGAGTGTTGCACGGCCAGATACGGCTCAAGAAGCTGACTCAGATAAGGAAATATATGATACATTATGATGTGATATGATATGAGTGATAATGGGACACATTGACGTCTTCACTCACAGTGCCGCGGACTGTACTTAATGTTACTCTGATCCGGTTACTTATGTTGTGGCAGATATTTAAGTAAGCTTTCTTAACGCTAATGTTATAATAGTCAGATTGCTCTGAAGATGGGAGGGGATATTCTATTAATTTTCACGTTCACACAGTCAGTTGATTTTTGCCGGCCGTCTTTCCTGCAACGGCAGTTTTTCTGTATTTCCTCTATCCTGTAATATGACTTGATAGCTTTAAACTCCGCACACGGAGCTCTGATTGGTCAGCAGGCAGTGCTTTCACTGAGTTGATCTCTTAGCCTGCAACCTAACCTCCTCCCGAGGAGGTTAGCCGCTCAGCATAAGTTACCATGGAGATCTAGCCCGCTAAAAAGAGAACCAGCGTCGTAGGACCGGAAAGCCCGAGTTTTCCCTGAAGTCAGCCGGCTAAGCGAAAATCCGGCTTCGTAGTACAGGCCTCAGCTCGACCACAGACACCAACACAGACACCAACACGAGCACAGACACCAACACGAGCACAGACACCAACGCCGAGTGCCAGCTCGACACCGCTGCGTGTGGTTCTAGGTAAGAAATAGGCTGGAATTGTGACTTTAAAAAAAAATGTTTAGACCATCCATCGTCAGTAAGTAAAATAAGCTGTACCACTGTGTGGGAATGCTCTGTTACAAGTAAAGTAACTAGCTAGTAAGCAGCTAGTATCTAGGGCCAGAACTTTCTTTAATTCATCCTTACTGTTGTTCTGTTTATACATTTTATTCTTATATCCTTTTGTGACCTGTACCTGTCCTGTGTTTTTTCATTCTTATTGCTAATTATTATTGCTATAATTATCTTGTCACCCAGGCAAGAGGAACCGAGGAGGAGAGGATCTGGCCCTGCAGGAACGGCAACTGGCCCAGCAGAAGGAAGACCGGGCCCTGCAGGCTCAGCACATGAACCAGACCTTGGTGGAGGCGAGGCTGTTGGAAGCAGCCTTGAGAAGGGAGGAGATCGCTCACGCAGAGACCTTTAATTTATCCTTCCTGCGCACTCTTGGCCAGCTGCTAGGGGGAACGGGCAGCCGACGTGCCCCGTCTCCTCCCCCTCTGTGATCGAACAAATAACCTCTGGCTGAGATTATATTGTTTATTTACATTTGTACTTTCTTGTTTATTTTTTTATCTTTAAAATGTTTATTTTTACAATCAATGCCATGTCTTTTTATGCTGCTGCAATACAAACATTTTTCTTTATTTGTATTGTACAATGCCATGCCTTTTTTGTGCTGCTGCGCTGCAACCAACATTTCTTATTTTTTTATTTGTAAGTTACAATGCCATGTCTTTTTTATGCTGCTGCAAGAAAACACTTCCCAAATTGTGTTAAATAAAGTACTTCTTTGACTTATCTTATTGCTTGTTGATAAATAATTGCACCCAACAGCGATCACACAGAAAGATGGCATCATCTAGGCGTCCCTCTGTAGTCAGAAATATCATAAACACCATCATCGTCCACAAAGCACTGTACAGGGGTTTATGGATTTAAGAGAATACTTATCACAGTGAAACCTTTATCATCTGTTGCAATTAAAGCAAATAAGAGAATAAATACTTGGTTAAATAATACATTTTAAGTCTTTAGCAGGACAACTCTGCATACCGTTTGAAATTGAGTTTGCTAGCTTGAGGTCCTCTAAAACATAACATTACATATTTTGTAATGGTATTTCAATCAGGAGAGACGGTTTTGATGTAATACATATTTATTGCGCAGATGCACAAATGAATGCAATGTTAATTTTGGCGATTAGGCCCCGTTGTGCAGGAGTATCATTCGGGAAGGTAGAACCGATCCGATGAAACCCCCCTGGGGTCTAGACACTGGTGATGGTGCATGGATAGTTGGGTCGGTCTGAAGAGGAGTGGTTTAGCTTGACCCTGGATTTCAGAGGGACCGGAGGTGAAAAGGGGTGGAGGAGGGTTGCGTAGTGTCACCTGAAATGACAGCTGTCAGAGGGGGAAGAGCAGACTTAAAAGGTTTGACAGAACGCTATGATAGGCTCTTGGGAATAGAGCGAAGTGATTGGTTAAACTGAAGGGTGACGCCCCCAGTCACTTATTGAGAGGAGAGAGAGTAGTAACATGGGAATAGAGATACGTGAATGAATAAAGACGGTCTTCCTGGTTGAACTTGCGCTGAGCTTCATTTCAATCAGGAGAGACGGTTTTGATGTAATACATATTTATTGCGCAGATGCACAAATGAATGCAATGTTAATTTTGGCGATTAGGCCCCGTTGTGCAGGAGTATCATTCGGGAAGGTAGAACCGATCCGATGAAACCCCCAAAACAAAAAGATATTATGGAGGGAAATGTACGGGTTCTTACCGTGTGGGCTGGATGCAGGAATCTAAGGGATGTGATGAGAGTAACGGGGGGAGAGAAGGAGAGATTAATGAATAGCATAATTGGGAGTGGAGTATATTTCTAAGGGAACGGACCTGCAGCTCGTTAGAGCCGACGATAATGCATGAATGAGAACCTGGCTCGACACCGAGCCAGGCCCATAGTCGAGATAAATCGTGGAGAGAACATGAATGTATATATGCAGAGATGCATGAAATGCACATGGGATTTTAGCAGGGGGAAGAGACTTGGATAAATATCGGGCATAAGTGCATGAAATGCACGTGGGGTTTTTAGCAGGGGAAGAGACTTGGAATGAATATCGGGCTTAAGTGCATGGAATGCACGTGGGGTTTTTAGCAGGGGAAAGAGACTTGAAATATATATCGGGCTTAAAATGCATGACATGCACATGAGGATTTAGCGAGGGAAGTGACATGAATATGAATCGGCTATGAGTGCATGGAATGCAAGGGAGTTTAAACATGGGAAGGTTTGGGCGTACTATGATGCAGGATGATCATATCCTGATTTGACACAAGCCCAGACCCTTCCGGTCGAATGCATGATTTACGTGGGTTTTAGCATTAGAATGAGACAATGATGAGTATATATAATTGAAATGAAATAGCATGTTTGTTAGCGTGGGTAATGAGACATGAAATGTCACGCGTGATAATGTACAGACAGGACATGATGAGTTATGCCGATATGTTATTAGAGCACCACCACCAGTTATATGCATATTTACCCGAGTTTAAGGCTTGAGAGATTTCTGGATTGCCAGAACAGAACTGAGGTCGGGGCGGATGTAGGAGGTGAAGGCAGCGGAGGACCACCGCCCGAGTTGTTGCAGGGATGAGGATGATATGCCTTGATTAGCCGCAGAAGTAGCTGCGCCTATTCTAAAAGAGTGCCCCGAATATAATTGGGGTGATAATCCGCATTTGATGACTACTTGCTTTAAGTAGTAATTGAACCGTGATTGTGACAGGGGAAGATTCCCTGAAGTGAGAAATAATGGTGAGAGGGGGCTATAGGAAGATCTGAAGCGCAGGTAATTGATCATAGATTTGTGGGGGCAAAACGGGGAATCGATGCGAGCCGCAATGACGGAGCAAGCGCCTCCGCACTTGGAGTGCTTAAGGCTTAGGCTGTAGTGACTCGCATAAAAAGACAGATCGGAAAAACAGATGTCTCGATGGGGGTCGAACGAGAGGGAAGCTGTGGAGAATTCGCCGGGCCTAAGGAAAGCGTAAAACGCCAAAAGGAATAGAGCATCGAGTAGTGCGTCTATGTAGGGAGAAAATATTCCTTCTCTGAGTTTGGAGAGCATAAGGCGCAGGATGGAGAGGGTAATAGGTAATCTGCGGTCTGAGACGGGAGGGGAAGCTTTAGTAAGTCCTTTGAGAATGAGCTTAACTGCCTGGTTAGAAAATAAACTAGGGAAACTGGGATCATAGCATCGGACGTTGAACTGAACCCCGGCTACCAAACCCCGAATGTATTGGGGTTTAAGGTGACGGTCGGTGAAGCAGTAGCTCATGAAGGCGCACACAGTGTGGATGAGAACGGGTTTGAGGGGGATGCATAACGAAAAGCAAAACATGGCGAAGGTTCTCCAGGCGAAATCATATGTTTTGAGAGTGGAAGCGGCTAAGCCCTTCCTCATGAGGAACCTGGCGGACTCGAGGTGCCTAACTAGGGGGCTTGTGTTTAGAAGAGGGAAAGGAGATGAAGAGGGGGAATCCCGACAGGTTGCAGCCTGGCTTCTGGGCAGAGGTTCCGGAATGTCTGAAAGTGAAAGCGAGAGAGGGAGTCAGCGATTACATTGAGGTGGCCGGGAACATGACGGGCTGAGATAATGAAGTTGTGGGTGATGGAGGACCACGTGATGCTTCTCATGAATGGCATGATGTCCGGGCAGGGGGAGCGCGCTTTATTAATGATCCCGACCACTGCTTGGTTATCGCATAACACTGAAATGCGTTTCCGGAGCCAGAGGTGGCCCCACACGTAGCAAGCTACTGCAATTGGGTAGATCTCGTGCAGGGCAGAGGATGTGGCGTGATTAGGGAAGGAGTGGGGCCAGGGACCTGCGAACCACTCTCCCTGAAAGAAACCCCCAAACCCAGCGGATGGGGCGGCATCCGTGAAGAGCCTCATTGAGTCTGAGGAGTGCACTATGTCATTGTAGAAGAAAGTGACGCCGTTCCATTGGTCGAGCAGGAGGGACCAGAAGCGTAGGTCTGAGCGGCATCCTTCGTCTAGGGGAACATGATCGTGAAGGTTTTTTACAGCTGATGCTGCGTCCAGGAGGCGGGAGATGAATGAGCGTCCCTGTGGGATGACGCGCATGGCGAAATTGAGGTGCCCGAGGAGGGAGAGCATCTGCTGTTTAGTGATGATGTGTTGCGCACAGTAGGACTGAGTGATGTCGCGTATGCGCTGCAGTTTGTCATTAGGGAGAGACGCTTTCATCTCTATGGAGTTGAGAGTGATGCCCAGAAACTCCAGGCTAGTGTCGGGGCCTATGGTTTTCTCCGTGGATAGGGGGACGCCTAGCTCTTGGAAACAGTGTTTCAGTTTAAGCAGTGACGCGCCTGAGTTATCCTGTGGGGGATCTATGAGGAGAAAATCATCCAGCAGGTGAAGAACGGATGGGATTCTGACAACGTTCAGCAGGATCCAACAAAGAGCCTCGGAGAAGGAATTGAAGATGCATGGGCTACTTCTGCACCCGAAAGTGAGGCGGACGGCGAAGTAGAGCTTGGACTCCCACCTGATGCCGAACATGTTCCACTGGGATGGATGAATGGGAATGATTTTGAAGGCATCGGTGATGTCTGCTTTGGAGAGCCAGGCTCCTTGGCCGGCGAATTTAATTAACTTAATGGCGTTGTCGACCGAGGCGTAGTGAAGGGAGAATGGCTCTGATGGGATGAGGCTATTGACGCTGGAAAAGGGGCCTGAGCGGGGTGCAGACAGATCATAAATGAGCCTTTTTTTCCCTGAGTATTTGCGAGTGGCTACTCCTATTGGGCTGGTGCGAAACACTGAAAATGGAGATGAGTGAAAGGGACCGATAATATACCCTTTGCTGAGTTCTTTCTCTATGAGCTGAGAAACGACTGCGGGTTCTTTGAGGGCAGACTGCAGGTTTTTTGCAACGAATGTCACAGTGGGGGAAGAGAGGACCCCTACCCTGAAGCCTTGGGAAAGCCCTGAGAGGAGATAGTCAACGAACACGGGATCTGGGTGAGTAGAAAGGACGGCTGCTAAGTGTGTTATGTTGATTGGAGTGGAGGGGTGAATGTTCAGAAGGTTTTCCCGCCGGAAGATTTCTGAAGCAGGGCAGGGATCTTGGGACGGCCGCCGCGCCTGGGGCACACAGACCTTGGGTGCGAGTCCTTGCAGAAACTGCAGATGTGGAGAAAAGAACAGGCTGAATAAGTGCAGACATTCTCATTGAAATTATTGCAGATCTGCATCTCACGCCAGCGCTGCACCTGACGGCCTTGTCTGTCATTTGGGGCTTGAAACGCAGAAGGGGCTTTGAAGGCCGAGAGAGGCACTGAAGGGCAGAAAGGGGAGAGGTGGCCCGGGGTCCCGCAGCTGTTGCATGAGATGACTTGGTGGCCGCCTGTAGTCATCACGAGCAGCTCGGTGTCCAGTATGGACCAGTCCAGACGGATGTTTGAGTGAGCTATGTGAAGGGCAGCTTTGCTTGAAAAGCTCTTGTGATAAGCGTAGAACACGCTTTTCCCGTATTTGAGATTAAGATCTCCGATCAGACCCAGATAAGCGTCTAATTCTTGCCTCCTTCCCGGGTAGACTGAGCATATTACTTCACGATATATGCCGAATGCGACCAGGAACTGGCCTATGGAAAGGTCTCTGTTGAGACGGGGGTCTGATGATTTGAAGACTGCTGTGATGTTTCCCCCGGTGGCGATGGCTTTGTCACACTCGGGGGAAGGTAGGATAAGGCTGACCAGGTTAATATCCTGCCCTTGAAGTATTTTTGCCCTCAGCCGGGGGGAAATATTAGCAGCTTGGGGGATGTAAGGCCTACCTGAAGGAGGGGGTGGGATGGCAGAAGCCAGAGAATGAGGGGAGACATCTGTGTGTGGGACTGAAAGGGCCTGTAGTCTCTGCTGGGAGTCCCAGCAGCTTCTACTGAAGCCAGTCCCAGGCCCGGTTCTACGGGGGTGCATAAGGGTGCATTGCACCCTCAGTTGAGTCGTTATGCACCCTCATTTGAAAAATTAAAAGTGAAAAAAAAAAGAAAAGTGAAAGAAATCCAGTGTTCCGAGCTCTACTACAGGATCTGATGGCAAGCAGTCATATTTTGGAAACGGACTTAAGGAAAAGAAAACACTTCATATCAACACAGATCCTTTTGTACCCCAGCCACAAGTTATATATACATCTGCACCAATCATTCCAGAGCACAGTATAACTAATCTAAAAACATCAACAATAACAACTGAAGTTACCTACTGTAACTCCAGCTTCTATGAGTATTGGCGTAGCCCTCTAAGGCTATCGCTATTGGGTAATCCCCCTGCGCACCCGCGCAGCACTGAAAACACTTGTAGTCCACGCCCACCCGCAAGGTGGGCCCCACCCTCGGGCTCCCTTCCGGTATAAATAGGAAGGAGACCCGACAATCTGCTCCCAAACAAAATAACTTTTCTTCAGCTATTAGTGGAGCCAGTGGGGCCCAGCACTTAGAGGGCTACGCCAATACTCATAGAAGCTGGAGTTACAGTAGGTAACTTCAGTTCTATTTCGTATATGGCTTCGCCCTCTAAGGCTATCGCTATTGGGTTAAGGGCGAAGCAAGATGTAGTCTGCGCCCCACTGGGTCAAAGTGGGGCCCGCTCAGATAATAACCCATGCCTATTGCGCCATGTGAATGGCGCATCACAGTCCCTGGAAAATAGCATAACATGAATATTTACCATGAGGGGACGAAGGCTGGGATAATACATACCCGTCCGCTGAGAGAAAGTAGAGACAAAGGTCACACTTTGTCCAGTGACAGAAAGGAGGGGGAATAGCAGCTATCTGCGTGCAGACAGGCAGAAGAGCGCACAGCTGGGTCCCCAACATCACTCACTCTGACAACATTCCGTACGAAAAGTGTCAGGGGGAAAAAGGGGGACGTCCCTCTCATAAGAGGGAATACAGGCCACTCTCCGTGTGCCGAGGCAGGAGAGAGGCGCACAGCTGGATCCCTGACGTCACTCACTCTGACAGGACACTCAGCACAGGGTGTGTCAGAGAGGAAAGGGAGACATCCCTCAAATATAATTGAATAAATGAACAGGGAGAAGACCAAGATGCAGCAGTGCAAATGTCTTCCACTGACATTCCTCCGTGCAAAGCCGTGGAGGAGGAAATTCCTCTGGTGGAGTGCGCATTGATGTTCTCCGGGGGATCCACCCCAGAGGAGACATATGCCTGTGACACAGCCTCACACAGCCAGTGTGACAGCCGCTGTGCAGACAGAGGCTGCCCGATCGAGCGCTCTCTGTAATGCACAAACAGGCTGAGAACGGCGCAAGGCAGCCGTGCGCGCCACATAGCAGGACAGCGCGCGCACAGGACAGAGGAGATGAGACGTGGCTTCTTCCTCCGACCTGTGAGGAGGGGGAAAGAAGCCATCCAGGGTGATCACTCTTGACCTAAAAGAGCTTGTGATGACCTTTGGCATAAAAGCTGGGTTAGGGCGTAAAACAGCTGAACTGCCATCTCCTTGGATCCGGAGGCATGACGGAGCCACAGAGAGAGCAGACAAATCACTCACCCTCTTTGCTGATGTTAGAGCCAAAAGTAGTACTACTTTGGCTGATAACATCTTAAGGGGAACTTGATCTAAAGGTTCAAATGGGGCTTTGCTTAGTGCGCGTAACACCAAAGCCAAATCCCACTGAGGCGCTAGTGCGCGTGACACAGGTCTGAGTCTCCGTACTCCTCGCAGAAAGCGTTTCGTCAGGGGATGACTAAACACCGTCCCGACCCCGAAACCCACATGACAAGATGATATGGCAGCAGCATATACCTTGATTGTGTTGAAGGCCAAATTCCTGTCCAACAACAGCTGGAGGAATGACAGCACGTGAGGCAGGGGGCACGTAATGGGGTCCAGGCTTTTTCCTACACACCAACGCTGGAAAGCTGTCCACTTGGCTGTGTAGGACGCTCTGGTAGACGCGGCCCTGGCTCCCTGAATGGTCCGTACAACATCTTGAGAGAGGCCCAGTCCCTCTAAGTGTTCCCGTTCAGGGGCCATGCCCATAAGTGCTGGCCTATCACAGGGTGGCTGTTGATCGCTCCCTCCACCTGCGAGAGAGCGTCCCCGCGCCACGGAATTTTCCACGGTCTGCCTGACAGCGTACGCTGTAGGCATGGAAACCAGGAAGCGCCCGTGCGCTCTGGGGCAATTAGGATCACTGACAGTCGCTCCTCCTGCACTCGGCCCAGGAGCCGAGGGATCAGCGGGACTGGTGGGAAAGCGTACAACAGTCCCCTGGACCATGGTCGATGTGCGAATGCGTCCACCCCCAGAGGGGGGTGGTCCTGCGCTTTCAGGGAGAACCAGAGGGCGCATTGCGCGTTCCCGCGTGCGGCGAACAGATCCACCTCTGCTCTCCCGAACCGGCTCCACACCTGGGAGACCAGCTCGGGATGGAGGCTCCAGTCCCCCTGGCGAGGACCTTCTCTGGACATGAGGTCTGCCCCTTTGTTCATTTCGCCGGGAACATACATTGCTCTGATGGAGAGCAAGTGTGCGCGCGCCCAGATCAACAGCGGCCTGGCTGTGTTCAGAAGCTGCGCTGAGCGTACTCCGCCCTGGCGATTGATGTAGGCTGCCGCGGCTTTGTTGTCTGTGCGAATCAACACATGCTGATTCCGCAGCAACGGGGCAAAATACTGGATTACTCTCCGTACGGAGAGCAATTCCAGCACGTTTATGTGGAGGGACATGTGAGCCGGCCACTGTCCCCCCACTGCCTGTGACATACACGTTCCTCCCCACCCTGAGAGAGATGCGTCTGTGAACACCGAGATGTGTGACGTAACTCTGCCCAGGGGCACACCCGCTGACAGGACGTGGGGACTTTTCCAATAGGTTAAGTCTGAACCCACGGAAGGAGGAATAGCCACCATGCGCCTCTTCTGTCGCACGGGGTCGATGCGCAGGCGAATAAACCACCTCTGGAGTCTTCTCATGTGAAGGAGACCCAGGGGGATCACCACGTGACCAGCTGCCATCATGCCAAGCAGCTGCATCACGGAGAGGGCTGTCACCCTGCTGCGAGGTGTGACGCGTCGGAGGAGAGCTGTCAGTGCCTCCACTCTCTGCTGTGAGAGTCGCGCTCTCATGCGGGCTGAGTTCAATTCCACACCCAGGTAAATAATACTCTGGGAGGGAAGAGGGCAGCTCTTCTTCCAGTTTATGATGAAACCCAGCTTTGACAGATGCGATACGAGCTGTACCGTCTGTAAAGCAACTTCCTCTCTGGAGCGGGCCAGCAATAGCAGGTCGTCCAGGTAAAACAGCACTCTCATCCCTCCTCTGTGTAGCGGCTGCAGCGCCGTCTCTACACACTTCGAAAAAGTGCGAGGAGCCAGGGAATAACCGAACGGCAGACGGTTGTACTGGTACGATATTCCCTGGAAAGCGAAACGCAGGTACTTCCTGTGTTTTGGGATGATGGCTACGTGGAAGTACGCATCCTTCAGGTCTATCGAGGTGAACCAGTCCCCCTGGTGAACACACTCGAGCACCTGTCTGATCGTCAGCATGTGAAAAGGTCTTTTCATTATGACCTTGTTGAAAACTGACAGATCGAGGATGGGTCTCATTCCCCCTGTCTTTTTCGGGACAAGAAAATAACGGGAGTAATACCCCTGATTTTCTTCCCCTTGAGGAACCCTGGAAATAGCCTCTTTCAACAGGAGTTCCCGCAGCTCTGTCTGGAGCGCAAGACACTGTTCCTGGGATGACAGGAGTGTTTCCTGTATCCCATTGAACTGTGGGGGGGGGGAGGCGAACTGCAGGGTGTACCCTCTGCTGATCAGCCTGCTCATCCATCTGTCCATCAGACACACGCGCTGCCACTCTGAGAAATTCTCTGAGAGCGGGCGCACATGCTCGAGATGTGTTGTCGTCGTCATGGCGACGAGCCACGTCAGAGCCCTTGCCGCCGCTGCCTGTGAGGCAACCCAAGGTGGGCCTGGCGCGAAAGGGCTGTGAGGGAGCCTCCACACGCTGCATTTCACTCTGGCTCTCATCATGAGGCGCGTACACGCTCAGGGGATGAATGGAGATGTATGCAGTATTGACCACATGAGGCGTTATAACGGCACTCATGGGTTTATTATGACCGTGTGTATGAGACGTATCTCGGACAGAGGAATGCCGCGAGCTCTGTGGTTTATTAACCGATAGGTTAAAACCAGCAGGCTTTTGCAGCGAGCTCTGCTGTCTACTAATCAACAGATTGGTGGCAGCTGGCTTAGTTGGCGAACTCTGCAGTTTATTAACCGATAGATTAAAAAGTGCAGGTTTTTGCAACGAACCCTGCTGGCTACTAACCGACAGGTTATAGACAGCTGGTTTACACAGAGTGGAGGATATGTGAGAACCACTTGATACTGATGACTCAGACAAAAAGTTGGAAAATGAACCCATTTTATTACTCTCACATTCCCCCCCAACACGTCATAGGCGTCTCTGTTTCCTTGGGGGCTCATGTGGGGCAGACACAGAGCGGGAGTACCTCCCTCCCCGTTGGTTCACCGCCGAGAGACTCCTCCGTCTCTGGGGTGGCGGGGG
>CALSBW010025603.1:359658-377872 GCA_943590975.1 Lindbergichthys nudifrons
TATGGATGCTGATGGGCGGACATACAAGCACCATAAAAACACCCCCCTTGTAGGATCACCAGGGCCACGAGAATACCCTCCACAGAAGGGGGGGTGGTGCCCTGAAGAAGGCCGAATATGGATGCTGATGGGCGGACATACAAGCACCATAAAAACACCCCCCTTGTAGGATCACCAGGGCCACGAGAATACCCTCCACAGAAGGGGGGGTGGTGCCCTGAAGAAGGCCGAATATGGATGCTGATGGGCGGACATACAAGCACCATAAAAACACCCCTTGTAGGGTCACCAGGGGCACGAGGTTCTGGTGGGTGTGAATACCTGAGTTTAGTCCGTGGGGGGAGTGCTTAACTGCGGGGGCCCGGGGACTCAGGGTGCGCAAGGTTATGGAGGTGCCACTGTTATGGGGACATGCTGGAGGTCATTAGTCCGTCCTTTGGGGCTCTGTGAGCGGGCAGAAAGAGGCGCTGTCCGTGGTGCTGAAGTGTGAAATAAACAGAGTGCTACATTTTGTAAATAGCAGAATACTTCCATGGCGCATAACTGCACTTTACAAGCCAGGGAAGGTGCCTGAATCCTGGTTATACATTTTGTAAATAGTGCAATACCTCCAGGGCGCATAACTGCACTTTACAAGCCAGGGAAGGTGCCTGAATCCTGGGGTAAACATTGTTTAATTGTTTAAGTGTTTTTAAATGTATGGAACAGTGTTTTGTCTCTTTCAAAACTCTCCCGTCATTGGCCGGATACATGGGGACGATTTTATACTCACTATGACCGTTAATATTCCAGTGAGATGAAGTACGTCCGTTGACGGGAGTGTTCCCATGTTAATTTTGTCCAAAAACCAGAGCATTCCATTATCCTTCCACATACTTTCAGCTAGACACTTCATTCCAACTTTCAAATGATCAAAAGACCTTCAGCTATTCAGAAATGACTTTTCTTTTTGATATCTTTTACACTTTTTGAGATATTTAACTTAGTTTGGAGCTTGGTAGAGAGGCATTTTTCAGATTTTAACATTAGTGTGGATCAGAGATGGAGTACTCGAGTCCTGGACTCGGACTCGAGTCGGACTCCAGGGTTGATTTTCGGGACTCGTGACTCGACTCGGACTCGCGCACTGATTGACGCGACTCGGACTTGGACTCGTGAATTCTCGCGCACGATGGTTTGGACTCGGACTCGGACTCGTGAATTCTGGCGTACGATGACTTGGACTCGGACTCGTGAATTTTTCCCCCCACGATGACTCGGACTCGACTTGTACATTGACGCTCCGACTTGGACTCGGACTCGAGCAAGTTTTCTCTGGAGTCTGATGTCCTCTATCCTGGTGTGTGCACCTGCGAGGCGAGTTCACGTACTGGGCCCCGCTATTCCAGTCTAAAGATGTCTAGAGACACACCCCGCATCGTGCTGTATGCTTTCACACATTCTGCTTCCACATTGGAAAAGAGCAGCGCAAAATGCTCGTTATGTGGAAAAAATATTGAAGAGAAGGCTCCGTACCGTAACACATTACTCTAAGGATCGAGTTCAGACATATTGGCTGTCTTGAACACTATCATCAGAGTAACGTGATCTAATAAATAAATACAGATTCAGCCGATAACACGAAAGCACATGGCTACTTAACATGCAGAATGAGTCATTTTGCATGCTAAGTAGCCATGTGCTTTCTGGGGCTTAATCTTCATCAGTAAACCGATTTAACCGGTAAAAGTTCCTTCAAAATAAGAGTCCCGATCTTATTACTATCAAAATAAAAGTGCAAAACGAAAACGTTACCATAGGAAAATATTGGCATACAAATATAATCACTTCTCTAAAAGGTAACTCATTTGAAATATAGTTAGACATATTATAGGTCATTTACAATAATAATAATAATATTAATATTAGTAATAAGCTTTATATTTGTATAGTACTATTACAAGAATTGTAGCCAAACTGGCTTCACAGCAGTTCAATAGACACATTAGTATAACATGACAGGATAAAAGCAATGTAGAGGAGCAGCTACATTACAACACATATATCCACAAAGATTAATACATGAAGACTTGTGACTCAGACTTGACTTGGACTCTTCTTAGGTGACTCGGACTTGGACTCGGACTCGAACACAGGTAATGATGACTCGGACTCGACTCGGACACTCATTGGATGACTCGGACTTGGACTTGGACTCGAACACAGGTAATGATGACTCGGACTCGACTCGGACACTCCTTGGGTGACTCGGACTCAACTACGACTCTCCCTTGGTGACTCGGACTTGGACTCGGACTCGAAGAGTGGTGACTCGAGAGTGACTTGGACTCGTTAATTGGTGACTTGACTACAACACTGGTGTGGATGGCGCAGCTCGTTCAGTCTAGAGTGCTTTGATCTCAAAACAGAGTGCTGGAGTGCTTGAAATTCTCCACAAAACATGTTTTAAACTTGCCATAATTCCCAAACCCTACACTCCTCAGACATATCTTTTCATGAAAAACGTAGGAAAACCTCTTCTAGGTTGGAAAACTAAATTAAATGAAGAACAAATATTAAACAAAATGCCTCTTGAGGGCATGAAGAGACAAAAAGTCCACCTAGCTCCCAATTGATTCCCATGTTAAATTGTTCCGGAACTTTCTTCAGAACAGAGACAAGTACACTTTAGACAAACTGCTCCCACCTCCACATTTTACACACAAAACCAAAAAAACAAACATATATCAGTTCATTGGGGTTCCCTGATGCTCACGGTCTGGTAATTTTTGTATAGGAGCCACAGTTTTTGAACAGGTGGCAAAATTGTCAGATGTAATCCTCAATGCATTCTTAATGGGACTCAGTGCTGCAGTTGGTAAATCGTCATAAGTTGTCGGTAACCTTTGATCTCTGGGTTTACACACACAGGTGTTTGTAAACATTAATTCACTACTAGTTACATTTAATATCTTTATTGAACTCCTTCAGCCTAATTTCAGCTGCAGGAACCATTCAAACTATTCAGCCTTTTCAGCACATGATGGGACACTTTCAACTTTTTCAAAATATGTTATACTTTTTAAAACAATCAGTTTTTTAAAGTCTTTTTTTAACATGGAAGTCATTGCAATGCATTTGAGCTGTACAATTCTCACACACACACACACACACACACACACACACACACACACACACACACACAGGCCGTTTCTCAATCTCGAGGAAACTGGCTTCCAAGCCAATATTTCAAGGATGCTACGTCATCGAGTGCCGCCGAAGGACTGTTCCAATCTCCAGCATACTTGGAATTCCACCGAAGCCGCGTCCTTGGTTTGGGGGAAATTTCGAGGCTGCACATGGGTAGACTTTGCGTCCTTAAAATCCCCACAATGCTTTGCGCCCGGACCAATTGATGAAACACTGACACACAAAACACTGAAATACTGACACACAAAAACACAGAAGCACAAAACACTGAAATACTGAAACACCGACACACAGAAACACCGAAAACTATTAAACAGCCCTGCTATATACTATGACCATTCTTTACTTATTTATAATATGGTTCAAATGGAGTAATTTGAGTTGTCTGATGCACTTGATTTAATTTTACTTTTTTAAATACTGATGTGTTTATTCAAAACCATTTCAACACACGGTAAGTCATGACTTTTTTCAGGATCTTTTTGTCAAACTATACTATGACTTTCTCTCATTTTTTTTTTTTTTAGAGATCCTATACTGACATTGCAGACAAACTATATAATATAATTCTTAACTACATACTATACTTGGACTTTTTTCAAGATACTTTTAACATACTATACTAGTACTTTTAAAATAAATGTTCGGACATTCTAAACTGTGACTCTTTTTTAAAATGATATGTAGGAAATACTATACTATGATTTGAAGACAACAGTTTTTAAAAATGTAAAAAACACTTTTTTTATTTGCAGAATTTCATATTTACAATTTATTGTTTTCACCCCATAGGAATCAATAATACATTTATACTGATTGCAACATCCCCAGGATCTTCTCCAGCACAGAATCCCCCAGATGAAGGGAAATATTATAATGGAGTTTTTGCACTTCGGCCAAAATATTCATGTGTATGCTGTTTTTGACACAAAGATGCATTACATCTACAAACAGAGCATACAATGCGAGCACATGATACACTTTTGGTGTTTGTTTAATTTCTTCTGTAATGTTACAGAATGTTTAGAAAAATGAAGATTCCAGTACCACTTTAAATGTTTCGTTTACAATCGTTTCCCAATGACCCGGAATAGTACTGCCAGAATGAACGATATCCAAAATGTCTTCTAGTTTACAAACTTCAGCCCTTCTGTTTACACGGGGATCACTACTCATTCTGTTTTCAATCGTCATCAACAACACACTTATTAAACAGGTATTGACTGCATTCTGATAGATATATACAGATTGTTTTCCATAGTAGTTACCCATTTTTATTTTACTTAAAAGAAAAGTCAAAGTATCGAAAAAAAAAAAATCCCTGGCTTCAATCAACCGCTGGTTATTAGTCTTCTTCCTCTCCATCCAGCTCGACATGGATCTTTTCAAGTCTCTCCTTAAGGCGTCTGCAGTTTTTGAGATTGTGCAGAAAAGCCTCCGAAGCGCCTTGGATCATCCATTCAGCCGTGTAAATGTTTTTATCATTAAGACTCTGGTCAATCGCAGTAATGAAGTCGGCGAGCCAAAGTATTTTCATTAACGCGTTGTAATTGTTTCTGAAGAAATATTCTGGAATGTCATTCAGACAATCGTGTTGCCTCTGGCCGGGGTGACTGACTCGGCATCCATTGCAGATTTCTTCTCTGTACCGATGCAGCACCCTCTCCAGAATATCAACCAACTCCGATTTCACTATGTCCAAAAACAGAGACGTCTTGGCCCAAGGAGTAACATCAGCAGCAGTAGTACTGCAAGATTTGGGTGTCCACAATGGTGGTGATGATAGTAGTCCAGGAGTTTCTTCCTGGCTGCAACTCGCGGGGGGAGACTTGGTTTTTCTCAGATCCCTGGCTAGTTTTCAACGGTCGTCTTAGTGGGGTCCTTCGTTTTAGATGATTTGCTGAGTGGGGGGTGGACTTATTGCGTTGAGTGGGGGGAGTCATCTGTAGAATTGAGAGTTTTTAGAAAGTTCTTTAAGCGTTGTAGCTTTTTCATCTATCATTTTCAACCAAGCAGCAAGAGGTCAAATGTAAGAATAAGTAATAGTTTGTCACGATTTTACGGAAAAAGTCAGAGCGCGATGTTACATCTTAAAGACAGCTTGAACTGGATAGATGGTTAGTCTTTTTTTTTTTTCAAACATACCATACGTTCTGCATGTTAGTATATTAGGCCAATCGGGTTAGGCCCTACTGCCCCACTCCCTCAATAGGGAAGTCACGCTTTGGGAAGAGGTGTTTAATTTCACAGATCTGACTTGATTGTTGTTGTGATGGCTGAAGGAAGAGGGACGGGGGAGGAAAATTCAGAGGGTGAAGAAGCAGAAAGATAACTTGTTTGTAAAACGGACAGCACGTCAGTTTCAGGAAAGATGACACCGGTTTTATGCATGACATGCCAAATATCCTGAAGCCCTACAAAAAAAGGTACAAGTATATTGTGTTGAAAATATCGCAGAAAGTCGTAATATTGTATAATGTATTAGTTGCATGTTGTATTTTGATAAAAATCACTGTGTAGTTTTTCAAAAATATAATGGAAAAAGGAGAGAAAAAACAAATATCACAGTATGTTGAAAAATATGAAAAAAGTAATGTTGTGTTAAAATAACATGAAAGAAATCAAGGTAAAGCATCTAAAAACATATATTTAAAAAAAAAAAGTTATGTTAGTCAAGTCAAGTTATCAAAACCGCATTGTTTCATCGAAACAGTGTTAAAATCACAAACTCTCCATTCAGAGTTTGATTCTTTAAGAAACTCATTTCATTACAAATTAATGAATATTTTACCCAAGTTATAAAGTTTTGCATCCATTAAAGTGTAACTATAAGTATCTTTGTAGGAGAAAAAACTAAAATCATTTAAGTTATTTCCAGAAAACTGGATTGTCTTATTAGAAAATGCCTTTAAGAGTCACAGTCTTAAAGAAAATCTGTTCAGAAAAAAGTACTACCTTCACTTTTTGTAACTCTTTCTCATAAAGAGTCCCCTTGATCTCTTCTCCATCATAATCTTTGAGTTTGTAAACAGATGGTTGACGAGGTATGCGTTCGGACGCCGTAAATAATTCGTCGGTATAACTCTGTTCATATTTTTTATCAAAGACCCCCTCTCACCTTGGAAATTCTTACAAGTTCCCCCTCCTTAAAATTCATTTTCGTAGCACCTTTCCCCTACTGATGCTAGTGACCCCCCTTTGTATGCTAATTACCCCTTTGTTCGAGGTGTTATCACATGTAGGTGTGTTCAGTTAAACACTGAGATTTTCAACATACTACTACAAAATGATTTTTTTCATATTCTTTTGACAAACTACACTTGACTTTTTTACGGAAAATCATGACAAACTTTAATGTGACTTATTCTTACATTTGCCATACTAAAGTAAGACTTGAAAATACTATATCGTTGTTTTTTAAATTATATTTCAACATATAAAACAGAACTTTTGTTTGTGTTAACATAACATTGACTGGCATTTCCTTGATCATTTCAACATGAAATACTATGAGTTTTTTTTTTTTTTTTAATGATAATTTAATATAGCATATTGGCGGAGATAATATTTACGGGCCCTTTGAGTAGAATGTTAAAAAGTAAGCTAGTCCCTGACTGTAGTGCCCACTCCTCAGGTTGGCTCCACTTAGGTTAAATTACTTTAGTTAAAATGAGGACATTCTAAATATGGTTAAAGTGGAGTAATTTGAGTTGTCTGATGCCCACAAGCCTGTTTTTTGTTTTGTTTGCACTGCTGTGTGCACTTAAATTGATGTTGATGGTTAAATTAGTTATTGGTTCAAATGTACTGAGTTCTGAACATGTCATCTAAATGTAGAAATGCCTTGGGCATATGGTTCTTGTTTCAAAAACAATGCAGCATTTTATTTATTTGTTTGTCCTGCTTTTACAACATACAGTATAAGCTCTCCTATGTTGTTGTTGTAGTACATTACCGTATCTGTAGCTATTAACATGATTGCTCATATTTCAAGCCATATTATTCCTGACCCCTTATTTTGCATCAGTTTTCATCAACCAGCCACCATTCAAAACCGCATACATACATCTGTTTTTTCCCCCTCACAACACGCCTTTTCAGAATTTTAAAAACCCTTAATCTAATTTAGAGAGGACAAATAAAAGTAGTAGATGACTTTTTTATAGGTCAAGGCTAATTAGATTGACAACAAAGGGTCTGAGAGTCTCACAGTCTTGTCCTCACAACAGTGTAAAAATAAATTTGATGCAGCAGTGAGCCAGAGTCATTGCAGTTCATTATGTGTTTGAATATATCAAAATGTTCTAAGAAATGTTTTAAAGCACCCAGGACTCTCATTTTTGCCAAGACATGACTTAATACACGATACAAGTTTTAAAGCTTTGCCTGGAAGTAGCAGATTAAGTGATTTAATGGTGGAGCAGGATTGTTAAGAAACCCAATTCCTTACAAAGTACTTTATATTCTACCAAGAAAACGAATTCCTTACAAAGTACTATTCTATCAGTTGTAAAGTGTTGCACACTTCAAAGTGTATCTAAAAGTATCTTAGTAACACAAACAAAAGCAAGGAAGAAAAAAGCAAAAATCAGTAAAGTCATCTAACAAAACATATATTTAAAAAAGTAATGTTAGTCAAGTGAAGTTATCAAAATGGCATTGTTTCATCGAAACAGTGTTAAAATCACAAACTCTCCATTTAGAGTTTGATTCTTTAAGAATCTCAATTCATTACAAATTAATGAATATTTTACCAAGTTATAAAGTTTTGCATCCATTAAAGTGTAACTAAGTATCTTTGTAGGAGAAAAAACTAAAATCATTTAAGTTATTTCCAGAAAACTGGATTGTCTTACTAAAATCCCAAAGTGCCTTTAAGAGTCACAGTCTTAAAGAAAATCTGTTCGTCTTAGTGGGGGTCCTTAGTTTTGGATGATTTGCTGATTGGGGTGGGACTTATTGCGTTGAGTGTCTGTATATTCAAAAATATAATGGAAAAAGGAGAGAAAAAACAAATATCACAGTATGTTGAAAAATATGAAAAAAGTAATGTTGTGTTAAAATAACATGAAAGAAATCAAAGTAAAGCATCTAAAAAACATATATTTAAAAAAAGTAATGTTAGTCAAGTAATTCATTACAAATGAATGAATATTTTACCAAGTTATAAAGTTTTCCATACATAAACGTGTATCTTACAGTTCCTTTGTGAAAGAATTACGCACAAATCTGTCATATCAAAACATTCTATTGCAGTATTTTATCTGTTTTATGTGCTCTATATGTATATATATATATATATATATATATATATATATATTTGTTGCACTGTTGGAGGAGCCTGTGACCTATGTTTTTCATTGACATATCTACACTGTAGCTAATGGGCATATGCCATAAAGCCTTGAAACTTGAAAACTTAAAATGATCAGTGAGACAACTGCATTGTCTCACTGAAAACAGCTCTAAAAGAAAACCCAATTCCATACAAGTACTTAACTTTCTACCAGTTGTAAAGTGTTGCTCACTTCAAAAGTGTATCTAAAAAGTATCTTAGTAACAAAAACAAAAGCAAAAAGCATTAATGATAACAACGCCTCAAAGGGCAGACTCCTGAGTTCCGTAATGTCCCCCCAACACGGCACTTGGACTATTTACATCATCCAGGGCTCAACACCAGTAAATACACCTCTCTTTATCCGCTCTCCAAGCCTCCAAGGGCGGACTCCTGAGTTCCGTAATGTCCCCCTAACATGACACTTAGACTATTTACATCATCGTGTGAGGGGAGACAGTCTCACACATCCAGACTCCATTTTTCATGAAGAGCCTCAGACGGAGGGTCTGAACCCGGCACAGATACTGCACCCGTTTCTTGACTGGCGCTCCCGACTGTCACAGGCGTCTCGCTGATTAAACCCATATCGATGCGTCTCTTTGCCATTTTCGTTTTTGAAAGTTTAGGTGACTTGGTGAGTGGAAATGACTGGCTTTTTATCTAGTTTGCACGGATTTATTTTTTACCTAACTCCTCCCCTCACTATCTTCTGACATCACAGCTAAAGGAAGGGGGGGGGTGACAGAAGAGGTGAGAGGGTGACGGGGTGGGAGGAGGACGGGGTGAGAGACAGTCTCACACAACTTCAAAGAGACTGTCTTAATACTAGTTACAAACACTGATCAAAGGACATACATCAAAGGGCTAATTAGATTGACATCAAAGGCTTATAACACGTCGGTGTGATATCACACCTACATGTTACAACACCTCACCACCCTCACATCAGAGGACAGACATCAAAGGGTAATTAGATTAGACAACAAAGGGCAGACATCAGAGGCTAATTAGATTAGACAACAAAGGATCTACTACAAGGGGGAATATCACACCTACATGTTACAACACCTCACCCCTCACATCAAAAGGATATCACACCTATCTGTGATATCACACCTACACGCGATAACACCCTGAACAAAGGGGCTCATTAGCATATCAAAGGGGCTCATTAGCATAAGGAGTAGTAGGTGTGACCTGTCACAGCACCTCTCACTTGTTATGCATACTAATGTGATTGAAACAGCATCATTATAACTACTCACAGAATTCTGAATAGAACAACATTTCCTTCATGAGTGGCCCTTCAAACTATTTCTGAATCAATGCTTTTGAATAGTATAAATGTGTTATGTGAGGATAACTTGCCATGAAGGATGTTATTCTTCTTGGTGCTGGATTTAAACCAGTAAGCAAGATCGACGCAGAAATCTTCGACTTCAAAGCCTGACATCTGGAGGGTTAGCAAAAAACATTTGTTAGTGTTAATACTTTTACAATATGTACAATGTAGCCATCCCAGTAAAAATTGCAAATACAGTTGTGACTCGGAGTACACCAAGCCACCAGCGTGTGCATTATTGTGCACAATGTGGCAGGGAGAGCCAAGAACGTAGATGGATGCATTTTGGTCCAGGAACCTGCTCTTAATCTAATCCAATGGGATGTTGTGCTGCACCATTGTCATGGCCACCTTCACTTCGGCTCTTCTGTTCTGTGGTTGTGTAATGACGTATAAAGGGAGTGGTGGATATTTGTTCAGAGAGGGAGGATGAAAGCGAGGTAGGTGAAACACAGCTTACTTTACGGAAGTTGATTTTGCGTTTGTGCTTTGGTGGTGGGGTGGGAATGTTGATGGTCATGGTGATGGCTAAGTGGTCGGAGAGGAAGAGGTCTGAGCCAGAGAGATGGTGAAGGTTTAGTTCAGTCGAGCAAACAAGGTCCAGAATGTGGCCACGGTTATGGGTAGGAAAGTTGACATGTTGAATGAGGTTGAAGCAATTAAGCATATCCGTGAAGTCTGCAGTTATTGTAGTCAGTGGAGTCCATGTGGATGTTGAAATCACCAAGTAGGAGGACTGAGGTGGAGAAAGAACAGAGCTGGGTCAGAAATTCAGAGAGGAATGATGGGTTTGGTTTGGGAGGGTGGGAGACAACTGCCAGGACTGACTGTGTGTGACCAGAGAGTTTAAAAGCCAGATGTTCAAATGAAGGAGCAGATGAGATGGGGATGAGGCTGGTTTTAATGTCCTGTCGGTATATTACGGCAATTCCACCACCTCGGCCCTCCGAGCGTGGTTTATTTATGTATGAGTATCCATTGGGTGTAGTGAGGTTGAGTGAGAGATAATCCAGAGGTTGTTGCCAGGTTTCTGTCAGACAGAGAAAGTCCAGTGTATTGTCCAGAATTAAGTTGTTGAGAATGTGGCTTTTATTGTTGAGGGACCGGGTATTGAACAGAGTGAGCTTCATATTTCTTTGTGTGGTGTGGATTGATTCAGGTGTCATTGCCAGGGCTTGCAGACAGGGGGCGCGCTTGTCTGTGTTGTAGTGATGACGTAGTCGAAGGGTGGGTGTCCGCTCAGCTGACCAGAGTACGGGGATGGAGTGACCTGTGTGAAAGTAAACAAACTCGCAACCGGAGCCTCTATGGATGTATCTGGTTCGTTTTAGAAGTCCGTGGTTTTAGATGACAGAGATGCATAACGGTGTGGAATGGTTGTTGAGTTGTAGAAGTCTTGCAGCGGAGTACCTCAATGCCATGCCAGGCAGGAGAGACGGAGCGTTGAGTGGAGAGGTGAGCCGGGCAGCCGCTAGCGTTGGCAGCTAGCGGGTATCCTGCAGCTTGATGACTGCAGAGGTGACTAGCAGGCAGCTAGCTCCAGGTAGAGGGGTCCAAGCCAGCCAAAAGGCAGGACACGTTTTGAGAAGTCCGGGAGTGGGGTGGAGGCAGCGTTGGCGGAGCTAGGCAGGTGAAGCTGGCAGGATCAGTAGGAGAGCAGGTGGAGCAGCGAAACGGAGCCGGTGTTTTCAGGTAGGAAAACACGGACGCTTTCGCACATCTCAGTGATCCATGCAGCGGAAGATTGACATAGAGCTTAACCGGACTGGTCGGCCAAAAAGCTGCTATGAAATGTTGAGGAAAGAGTAGGAAAATCCAGACAGAGAAGCGGCGAGCAAACAACGCCAGCGTCCTCTCACATCCGGGTCCTTACCTTAAAGGGGACCTATCATGCAAAATGTACTTTTGTACATCTTTTATACATGAATATGTGTCCCCGGTGTTCCAGGGAACTCACCAAGTGTCAGAAAACACAACCCTCTCTATTTCCTCCATACCCAAATCTCTAAAAAAGGGGCTGCAACGGATCTGATAAAAACTGATCCAGATTTGAACACTGTCCTGACGTCATATACATATGCCAGGCCTGTAGATGGTGCTGTTCTGCCCTTATCTGCCCTTACAAACACAGAGCTAAAAAATGTCAAATTGAGCAAAATGAGGCATGGCTAAAATGCATGATCTGTTTGGTATTTTGAAAAAAAAAAAGTATAAATATGCCTTATATAGATATGGTCCTACACTATATTATTCAAATATAGCATGATAGGTCCACTTTAACAAATATGTGGCCTTTATAGAATAGGTTATCTTACTTTAATCATGTTTTCAAACATATTCACCGATATCGATAAGTGCACTGTGCAAACCCACCTTTCCTTCTGTAGAGTTCACCGTCGACTGATGAAAGGCGTTAAGACGGATGTGCGCAATGCCCTAACCCAACCGGCTGCAACTGCTCTACTGTCTGTTAAACTTAGAAGTTGTTTGTCTTTCCTGGAATTAAAGAACACGACACATACGATGCCTCCAGTGCTTTGGCTGATGATGTGGAGGCTTTTCGCATCATCTCTTGCGAGGATCTGTACTCAGCAAGTTTTCTCTTGAAAAACTCCGGTGGCTTACCAACATGACACAGGTGTTCAACACAGTCTCACGGCATTTCGTGTTATAGTCACGAAATTAATCTATTGATTCGTGTTCACCAACACGATTTCGCCATTTTTTTCGTGTCACACAGAACGATTTTAAAAGCAATGTAAATAATAACAAAGTAGAAGGAAAAACACATAAAAAAAAATACAGATTTAAGTATTCTGACACAGAACGATTTTAGAAGCAATGTATTTATATTGGTAGTATGTTTCGTGCCTGCACCAAATAATAACAAATTAGAAGGAAAAAAAGATACAGATTTCAGTATTCTGAGGCTCTGAGCCATTTCTTTTCCTCGCGGACGGCAAATAAACTCAGACATTATACAATTTAAAATAAAAGGGATAGGGTTAGGCTTAGGGTAAGATATTGAGTAAGAACATGTTTTTATGAACCACACAGCTTCTGGTCTTCCAAAGACCCGACCGGACAAAAAGACGTGGTGCAGGCACGAAACATACTACCAATAGAAATACATTGCATTTAAAATCGTTCTGTGTGACACGAAAAAAAGGTGAAAATCTAATAAGTCACCGTGAGACTGGGTTGGCTGGTTTCATCAAGCTGTCAAGCTGTTTTTTCTCCGTTGTCCACGTTCCCTGATGTAGTGCTGCTACGTTTAAACCACAATTCCATTTCAATGTCTATTTGTTATAATCTAATATTGCAACTGGCTTCTCGTTCAGCGTGGTTCCGGGCTAGAGCCTGATTTAGTTCTGGTTCTTCCTGTTTCCACCGCAGCGGAGCCGGCTCTGAGCACCGAAAACCGGTTCTTAGCTGGCCCCACTCGGCTGCCCGGCAAGTACCAATACTTCACGCTTACATTGGAGGGGGGCGAGATTAACCTGAGCAGTAACAGTTAATGGCGAGTACGACAAATAAAAGTTGTAACAAGCAGTAGCGCTGAGCAAAGTGACTAGAACGTGACCACACACTTGTAAAAACAGAGAAGAACCCGTTAAGAACCTGGAACACTGGTCCAGTTTTCTAACACCTATCAGACGGGTTACACAAATAACAAATACACATGTCAAATGACCATAAACACCAACTGCTTTATTGTCGACTCAGCAATCAGGATGTAAGCACTGGAAAAAGGCTACACGTAAGAACTTTACAATAAACATGGATATATGGACAAAGCAGCATTCTGCAGGATATATGAGGTGTTTTGCACTTAAGATGTGTTTTTGTGTGAATTGTGTTAAGTGTGATGAGCCATGTTCCAGAAATGTGTGTAAGCAATTGAAACAAACTGTAACTTGCTATTCGTGCCGAACATTGGTATAATTTGGATGACGTAGATTCATCTCATGTCGAAACAAGTTTCTGTTTATGTCCCCTTCAGGTTCAGTATGTGTTTTATTTTTATTGAAAATGTGTAATAATTTAAATGCTATAGTAATATTACAAGTACATGACTGTGAAGCTCCCTTTGTTCAGCTGCCGAGTGATTGGTGGAGGGGATGCCCCTCAGCTCCCCCTGCTGTCAGGCAGAATGCAGCTTCCTGAGGCTCTGCTGAGCCATCTCTGCTCGTCTGATCCTCTCCAAGAAAAAACTCTGCTGGTGCTGATTCCTCTGATCCAACTGGACCAACCACTGCTCCCTCAGCCTGCAGACACACATAATTTACGTTATCAGGCATCAAAACAATAACTTCTTAGGACAAATTCTGAATAATATAAATTATATGTTTTATCACTATTGATCATTAAAGTGTTATCAAAGCTGGTAAAGGTGCAGCTAGTTTTAATGACTTTGTATACTGCAGGGTAGCTTGTGAATTTACTCCAGGTATAACTGAAGTCTGATTTAAGAGTTGATTAAGTACAGTACTTGAGTAAATCTTCGTAGTTACTTTACACCCCTGCAATAAAGTGAGAGACCTGAATATGATCAATACGTGCACAAATACGGGCATTAAATGACACTAGCACGGGGATCTGATGATGATAGCGTTTTTCAATTGCTAAAACACATTTTTTGAAAGCAGGGCATATTTTCTCAAAACACTAAACACAATTCACAAAACCACACACCCAAGGTGCAAAACTCATGTATCCTGCAAAGTGAAGCCCTGTAACAACCAAAACGGTATTTTTCAAACCACCACATTATCAAAGTCATCTTTAAAAGTCCCATGTCATGGCCATTTCTACTGATCATATTTCCATTGTTGAGGTATACTAGAATAGATTTAAATTGTGCAATTTTCCAAAATCACATTGGTTTCTCATACAGCATCTCTGTATAGTATGTGTATTCACCAGGTATTCACTCTCTGTCCTAAACGGCTTGTTGGAGCTCCTGCCCCCCGTGTCCTCACGAACACTAAAAGAGTGGATCACATCAGTCCAGTACTGAAGTCTTTACACTGGCTTTCAGTCTGCCAAATAATTGATTTTAAAGTACTATTGCTGTTTTTTTTTTGTGACCAACTTTTTATTGTTTTTTTTGTTTAAAGTATGTGGTGGTTTCCATCGTATTACAATTATTTTTTTGGCTGCTGTTAGACCAGCGAAAAGCACCCTTTTATGATGTTTCTGTAGGTCAAGAGAAGAATCATCATTCAACAATACAATATTTGGGAGACAGGGTATGTGAACTCCAATAATCTCAGATACAATGTCAATAACTTGTTTCCAGAATGTTCTTACTGCAGTACATTCATAAACATATGTGTACATATGTGCCAATAGTCTTTTGGTTACAGAGAAGGCATATGGGGCTTGGAATCATCCTTAATTGACAGCATTTTCTGGTTGACAGGTAATATCTGTGTATCATTTTAGACTGTATCAATTGGTGATTGTGGTTACGCGATGTTTAGGAGATATTATTCCATATTCTCTTCCAATCAATAGTCTGCGTGTCATTTTTTAGATCTGCGTTCCATACTGCAGAGATGCCAATATATCCGGTTAATTTATCTTGCAGCTTTTTATATATATATGAAGTAATGCCGCTCACACTGTTTGAACTTAATAAGACCTTAACTAATTGATGTGTTGGCAGAGGTTGATTCCAAGGAACTCCATATGTGCGCATGGCAGTACGTAGTTGCAAATAGAAAAAGAAAGAAGAGCCAGGCACATTATACGTGTCTTTCAATTCTTGGAAGGACATCAAGCCGTTGTCGTTGGTTATGTCAGAAAGATAATGTATTCCTCGGGTTTGCCATTGTGGAAATTGGATTTATTTTTTTCCAATAGTAGTAACAGGTTATGAAAAATGTGTATGTTACTATGCCAATCTACAGACCAATTGCACAATTTCTCTACATGTTTCCACACTTTCACAGCTTGGCCAATAATTGGTCCAAAGTTGATTTCACATGAGCCCCAGTGTGGAACCCCACTGCACCCCCTGGTGGATCAATGATCCATTGCAGCTGGCTTCACAATAATTAAATGTATTTATCACGGGGGCGGTATCAACTCAGACTGGGGGCCGGCTCTTCATCACTGGCCGATCACGGGCCGATCACGGACCAATCACAGACCAATCACGACCCTCGCGTTTCAAACTGTCTGAAATAAGATGCTCCATCTGTAGGATGCTTTACTCTCCATATATCTACCAACGCATAATTATTTATAGTGGTACTTAATGCTAGGTTGGCTGATGAATTGCTTTGGGTATTCCTTGATCTATCTAACAATGGATTAATTACAGCATTCATATCACCACCAATAATAATTTCATAATTGGTCATTTTGGAAATTACTTTTGAAAGTGATTCAAAGAACGTAGGTTCATATAAGTTAGGTGCATAGCATGCTATCAAAGCTATCTTTCTATTGCAAATGACTCCTTGAAGATAAGCAATTCTTCCTTCTTGATCTTGACCTTTGTTAACAATATGTGACCCGCTCTATCGAAATCAGTCGGAAGTCGCAACGGCTCATTTCAAAATAAACGTGGATTTGCGTTAAAAACTATTTTTTCGGGGTTCGGGTGTTTTGTTTGATTTTAAATAAACAAAGTCTTGGCTTTCGGAATATGAAACTTTTATTTCCAAAATCACACGATAAATACATTTGTGAAGCTTGTAAAGGGAAGATGACAGGCACCTCTCACTCGCAATCTGCTCTTCCGTAGCGCAGCTCCCCCTCCCTCCGGCTGAAATTATGAATGTAAGGCATATAGTAATCATAGATAATGCGGCAGGGTCCGTTACAGTTTGTTTTCATCTGATTTCAATTAAACAAAGTCTTGGCTTTCAGAATATTAAACTTGTTTCGGCAAATTTAGATGGTAAATACAACTATGAAGCTTGTAACGGCATATTTACAAGCGGAGAACGGAGTAATTTAACATCACAGCAAGCATAACAACAGCCGGTGTTTCTCGTGAGTGTTTTCCCCGGGAAACAAACACAATATACACAAACGCAAAAATACACAAACACACACACACACACACACACACACTTGGTGACAGTCATTATATAATGTGACATATTTTGCTTAATATTTGGAGTACAAAAACAATCTTGATATCATTAGAAAGCTAGGAATCTCCTCTTTCCAACAGTGTATACAACTCAAAATGTGTCTTTGGGTCAATGCGACTGATTTCGATAGAGCAGGTCACATATGTCATTTAAAATGATTGCGAATTAAAATGATTACTCCTTTAGTTTTACTGTTTGAAGATGAATAAGCCACAACTTTATAAATATTATTCCCAACTTTATGAATATCTTCAGCTAATATGTGGGTTTCTTGAAGAAATGCAATATCAGCCTTTTTTCTACCCAAGACATCAAGGAGAGAACAATTAATCTAGTCATATGTATCAAACCAAATATACTTTGTGGACTTAGTTATGCATATTTTAACGTAATTTACAATGTCATATAGCAAACCCTGATTGCGATTTGGCAAGATTACCTCTATTCCCTTAATTCCCAACTTTCCTCCCTTCTCCTCACCCCAAACAAAAAACAAAAAGAGGGCCAATGAAATAACAATATGCAATATCAGCAGATAAATCATAATTTCCCTCTTTAGACTCCTACATCTCCGCTCCATTTAGCAGAGCTGTGGCACGTAGAGCAGTAAGCACGCTTGCTCAACATCCCCTCTAGTATAACAAGTTGCACAATACATTCAAAGCATTAAGTGACAAAATTAATGTAACTGAGGATTCACAAGCCCGTTATTTTTTCCAAACAGCCCCCCCCCCCTTGTGTTCAATTAGTCCATTAATATAAGTCAATAATCCGCTTGGTAATCATCAAAGCACATTATAACTTGAATATCAGTCACCGGTTTGTAAGAGTTCAATTATAACTAGAGAATGCAATTCCTGAACAAATTGCTAGTGGGAATGCTTTATGCTGAAAAGCTGACGCTAAACTGCTATGCTGAAATGTAATGTGTAAGAAGAAAGTGAAGAATTTAGATTGAAATGATACATGAACACTGGGGGCTTGAATGTGTGATGAGTGAAGAAAAGAAAGTAAAAAGGCTTGGAAAAGCAGCAGAATATTTGAACTGCAAACTTTTGAACTAACTTGATGGTGAATGATCTGTCGCCATGGCAACCACATTTGATGACACCCCATAATACGCTTAGATGCGTTGATGGCTGCATCGTTACCAAAACTGTGAAGTTTTGGAACATTGCGCGTGTGTGAGAGAGAGAGAGAGAGAGAGAGAGAGAGAGAGAGAGAGAGAGAGAG
>CALSBW010025603.1:377882-403448 GCA_943590975.1 Lindbergichthys nudifrons
GAGAGAGAGAGAGAGAGAGAGAGAGAGAGAGAGAGAGAGAGAGAGAGAGAGAGTTTCTGCGTCATATGTAGAGATGGGGTCGTTACTAAAAAAAAGGAATATATTACATATTACTTAAAAAAAAAATTATATATTACACTACTTCGTTACTCTCTACATAAAGTAACTCGTTACTTTACTCGCAGGACGGCCAGCCCCTCCCTGCAGGCAGATCACGCAGACTGCTAAAGTTTCAAATGTTCTCTTTAGTTCAGTTTCCATTGTCGCATAAGACTGATTCAGATAGTCTCCTGCTCTCTGTATTTTGCGCAGTATATCTCTGAACGATGCGATGGTGATTCTACTGTGCAAATGGGCAACATTACCTCTACTATGAAGGATGCTACAAGCCTGTCCATCTCTGCTTTGGTTACCGGTCCTCCAAATTCTTGCGGCGGCGCACTCACACCATCCTCACTCTGGGTTCGGGGGTCCTTAGCTATTAGCTTCACCTTAGCATGTGTTCTTTGCAGGTGTTTGTTGAGGTTTGACGTGGTGTTTACAGCAGTGGATAACAGCTTCTGTCCTGGACACAGTTTGCACCTCACCGTCACATTCCTGTCTATTCTTCGGACGAACTCAAAATAATGGGCATACCTCCACCCCTCAAAAGTTATCGCTGACTCAGCCATGTTTATGCAGCACTGCACGCGGAGATGTGGACGTGCAAGTCGCGCAGATTACGTACATATAAACCTGCGGCGGAAACCCCTCTTGTCTGTCAGTGTGATTATGACTGATTTTATAAAAGTAACGAAGTAACGCGTGTCGGGGCAATGTTAGTAACTGTAGTGTGATTACTGAATTATAAAAGTAACGCGTTACACTACTCCGTTACCGACAAAAGTAATATTATTACAGTAACGCGTTTTGGGGAAATTGGTCCGTGCGCAAAGCATTGTGGGGATTTTAAGACCGCGGAGTCTACTCATGTGCAGCCTCGATATTTCTCCAAACGGAGTACGCCGGGCTCGGTAGATTTCCAACTATGCTGGAGATTGGAAGAGTACTTTGGCGGCACTCGATGACGTAGTATGCTTGAAATAGTGGCTCTGAAGCAGCTTTACTCGCGATTGAGAAACACCCAGAGTGTGTGATAGAGAGAGAGAGAGAGTGTGTGTGTATGTGTGTGTGTGTGTGTGAGTATGAAATGAACAGTTAGGACTGACTGCTGTCAGTTGGAGTGATAACATCATCGTGTTCCATTACACAGGTGTTTATAGTTGAGCTAACGAGCTCTGTAGAGATCAAAGGTTTGCATTGTTCTGAATGAGAGATAAACCTCTTACATGTGAACGTTTTGTGGAAGAACCATAACAGATATCTGTGAAATTTCAAAACGTGAAGCATGTAAAGGAAGTTGAGTATCTGAAGTGTAATTTTTGTGTACTTTCGGGTTAATAATGTGGCCTTTTTGGCAGTTTAACTAAAGGTGTGCGGCTGTTGCTGTGAGGAAATATCAGCCTGAAATTACAATGGGTTTTAATGGAGACATGTTGAAAGTTGTTGTCACTTCATGCCCTCAAGAGGCATTTTGTTTAATTATTTTTGCTTAATCAGGGATGCAAACTCATCAGGTATGAAAAAGGTGACAAGGATCCGAGCCCCCCTACCCCACGGAATATCGGCTTTAAAATGAGGAATAACAGAGGATTTTAGCAGTCAGAACAACTAAAGCAGTTAATAACAGAAACGCCAAAGAGTCACATCTAATAGAAATATATAAAAGCATTTATTTGAATTGTGTAGCAGTCAGTTTATAATTTTGGCAGCACTGTTGAGCATTTTGAAAATGTATTTTCATGCCTCTGTGCAAGGCTTAGTCTTTCTGTCTTTATAGCCAGTGGTGTAAAGTAACTAAGTTCATAAACTCAAGTACTGTACTTGGGTACAATTTTGAGATACTTGTACTTTTATTTAAGTATTTCAATGTTTTGCTACTTTGTTCTTCTACTGCTCTACAATTCAGAGGTAAAATGTGTACTTTTACTCCACTACATTTATTTAATACCTTTAGTTACTTTACAGATTTGGATGAATGATGTGAAATATAATCAAGTGTTAAATCAGACTTTAGTTCCACGTGGAGTAAATCCACAAGCTACCCTGCAGTATACAAAGTCATTCAAACTAGCTGCACCTTTACCAGCTTTGAGAACACTTTAATGATCAATCATTATCAAACATATCATATATATTATTATGAAATGGACCAATCTGCACAATCACTACTTTTACTGTCGCTACTTTAACTATATTTTGATGATAATACTTTTGTACTTTTACTTGAGGAACATCTTGATTGCAGGATTTTTACTGTAACAGAGTACACTCTAGTACTTCTACTTTTACTCAAGTACAAGATCTGAGTACTTCTACTTTTACTCAAGTACAAGATCTGAGTACTTCTACTTTTACTCTAGTACAAGATCTGAGTACTTCTACTTTTACTCAAGTACAAGATCTGAGTACTTCGACTTTTAATCAAGTACCAGATCTGAGTACTTCTACTTGTAATCTAGTACCAGATCTATACTTATACCACCTCTGTATAGCCTATGAAAAAAACGAATAGAAAACGAAGGCTAAAGCTAACGTTAGCAGATAGTGACAATGTATGCTAGTTAGCTAGCTCAACGATTCCTTAAATAATATTGCTCAGTTCACATCACGCTCTGCCGCTCCGACAGGGAGCTCTGCTCTGAACACCTGAACGGCCCGTTCTAACAGCTGTTCACCAGCGGTCCAGTCTGTGCCACAGTGACTAAGGACCGCAGTTACTATTAACGAACGCACCCGTAGGTAATGTAGCTGCTGAAGTTAGACCCTCATGCCGGAGCAGCAGAGTTCAGCCGACAGACAGGAAGACTCGAGCATACAGCTCGCGCTTCATTATAATATATAAAAAAAAACACCATGCGCGTCATGATGGCACATAATAGCTTGCGGCCGCAGATTACTCCGGGTCCCAGACCCCCCCCCACCCCCAAAAATATTTTTATTGCAGATCTACATGAATCACACAAACAACCTATTTTGGATTCAAAATGGCGAATTTCGCCAAAAGGTGACAAGTTTGCATCCCTGTTAATTATTTGTCATTTTAAGCTACGAGATGTTTTCCTACCTTTGTCATGAAAAATGATGTCTCAGATCTAAGAGACATAATTAGATCTGAGAGGTTTGGGAATTATGGCAGTTTTTAAAAAAAATATGAAGGCAAATTTCAAGATTTCCTACCCTCTCGCTGTGACATCACGCACTCTAGTTAATGTTAAAATCTGAAGAAAGCCTCTTTACCAAGGTCTGAACAATGTTTAATATCTCTAAAAGTAAGAATCAGATTTAAAAGTTGTGTTACACGAATAATGTCAGAAAGATGTGTAACATTTTAAAGTTGGAATGAGGTTTCTGAGTGAAAGTATGAATGAACAGCTAGCAGTTGAAGTCGCATGAAGATTGTTCAAGTCTGAAGATTTTCTCCATTGACTTCAATGGTTAAAAATGTGATGAATTATGGGATGTATCTCTGGAATTATGAAAGTTATGAATGATAAAAGTACTAGCCATCGATTCCCGACCGAGCTGAACGTTTTGATGTTTGAACGGAGTTACTGCGATGTTGAATGCAGGAGGAGAAGAGGTGCAAAATTGAACTGAACAAACAATTGGCCTGGTGTGATCAGACTAGGCGTGTGGTAAAAACAAATTACACGCCGAAATGTTCTTCGATATTATTATTTCCGAACGCTTTATTTAAAGCTGTTAGATCCTTCTGAAAAAGTCACTTAATGCATATTTTAGAGGGGTAGTTGGCTGCAAGCTAGACGCCTTCACTGCATGCCACCGGAAGTCATCATCTGACTATTGCTGGTTTTTAAAGAACTAAATGGTTTAGGACCAAATTATATCAACGACCTCCTGCAAAAATATGAACCATCCAGGAGTCTCAGGTCTTCTGGGACGGGTCTGCTCTCTGCTACAAGAGTCAGAACTAAACATGGAGAAGCAGCATTTCGTTTTTATGCCCCGACCATCTGGAACAAACTGCCCGAATCCTGCAGGTCTGCTGCAACTGTTGATACTTTTAAAGTATAAAGGATTCTGTTTATTTTGACCTTACTTTGACCATCCGTCCGCTGTTATTGATCATTGTGGAGAGCAGGCAGACGTTTTCCTGTTGTTTTGTTTTATAGCAGCTATCGGAAGGAATCAATTCATACTGAAACACATTCACTTATGGGGATGGGGGATATTTATCAGCTGCTTGTCAGACAGTGAATACTTTCCAGTGGCCGCTGCCGTGAGTTAACGGTAGACTAAACTCCGGTGGACGAGCAGCACTGCAGAGGTCGGTAAATGCCGCTGAACCACATTAATAAACAATGAACCATGGCACTCTGGAGAAAAGTACAAGGGTTGAGAAGTAGTTATTTAATCTGGCTTCGTATGATTAAAAGAAACACAATCATCGACCCGACGTATTCCCCCGTTGTTGTTGTGAGCAGTCTTTGGGAGAAACGTAAACCGACGTAGCAGCGACGTGCCTTGGTCTCGGTCTGTTAAAGTCTTGGTCTTGGTAGACTCCGGTCTTGGTTGTGTTAAAAAGGAAAAGAGTGTTTATGTAACATTAAATATTTCACTATTACAACATGTAATCAAAGAATCCTAATTAACAAATCACCAAGTCAGGGCTCAGTAAAACTTCAAAACTCACTAAAAACATGTACACTAAGTAGATGGCAGTAGGTAACTTTCTGATTCAGTGTTGGTAGAGTGAGATGAGCAGAGGTTTTTACCCTGACACCAAACCTCCTGGGATTAATGAGTTGAGCAGAAACTCAATCTGCAGTCAGTGCTGTAGGGCTAATTGTGTTATGGAAAAGAGGAACTGTGCGTGTGTGTGTGGGCTCTGTGTGTTTTGTGACAGGATTAATAATATGGTGTCTGTGTTAGCGAGCGTTCGTCTGTCAGCGCTCCGTCATGTGTGGTTAATCTGCAGTCTGTCCTCAGATATTCACACTGATCTGCAGGATCCACTGTTAAGTCACGCTGCCTCTAATCAACATTCTCAGGCTACTATGTGCTGACAGATCGACTGTCAACATGGCTGCAAACTAATCAGGTTCTGATGGAGGGTCAGGGAGACTGGCTACAGACAGTTGTACAATGTATGTAGTCGATGTTATGGTGATCAGGTCTTTTTTATCATTCATTTCCAATTTATTTATTTTTCTTTTATTATTTTCTATCTGTTTTACTCTGTGTTTTTATGTTTAGATGCTGTTGTGTGGTTCACTTGCTCTCTGTGTATTTTTACCGTTGTTCTGTTTTATCTGAAAGCACATCAACCAACAGAACTTTGATTAGAATTTTAGCAAAGCTCCCATAGATATCAAACATGTCAGGCTTTGTTTAAGGAAATCTGTCTGGTCCACAAGACATATTAATATTAATATTTCCATTTGATCAAACGCTGCAGTCATAAAAGCACAGTTGTTTGGATTTGTATTATTCACACTGTGGAACATCATGAAACAGAATATGTGTGATGCTGCTAAACTCTACGTCAGTCTCTGTTTGAACAAACATGTCAATTAAATACTAGTGGAAGCAAATCATCCGTCTGTATGTCAAATCATGTCAGAAGAGATAAGGAGTTTTGTTTTGAAACTAAATCTTGAACTGAGCCATGCTGGTTTTCAAAAAGCTGACTTTTGAAACGGAACCAGATCAATTTTGAGTGCTCACAATTACTACAGGGGGATGTTTGGGTGTAAGAAGACTGTCTACTGTTCGTCCTCAGTCAGCTTCCCTTCAGACTTCCCTGCCATCGTCCCTCACCTCAAAGTCAAACGGAAATGATCGCTTCCCTAATTTTGTGCTCAACCCACTCTCTTCAGTCTGCGTACAAATGACACGACTTTACACATTGGAAATGCGTGCAATAGATACGCAGAAGTCCGATTTTGCGTGCATATGATACGCCAACCATTCCCATTGAGTTCTGAGGCCGAGTTTTGCGTGCATATGATACGCCACGTTTCGTGCCTGCACCACTTATTTTTGTCCGGTCGAGTCTTGGTAGACCGGAAGCTGTGTAGTTCATTAAAACATGTTCTTACTCAATACCAAGCCACGATTATTGTTTTTATTTTATATCGTATAATGTCGGACTTTTATTACTGTCCGTTAGGAAAATAAATGGGTCTCAGAGCCTAAGAATACTGAAATCTGTATTTTTTAAATATTTTTTTCCTTCTAATTTGTTATTCTTTTCTAAATAACACACTGTTATTTACTCAACAATAACACACAATTATCCTTGTTTTTATTTATTCGTTTAATTCTATAATCTTGGGCTTTATAGCCGTTCCTCAGGAACTGAATTTCAAAATAAAGTCACCGGAAACAGACGTAGGCCTATATGGGACATTTCGAGCATCATTGCGATACACACCCACTGAACTGATTACCCAAGATCCTCAGCTTGAAGCTCGGTGATTGGATGTTTTAGCTGCAATACACGTTGGGATATGGTGTTTATGCGATATGAAATTCGAAAAACATTTCAGAGTTTAGGATGGCCGAAGAAACTACACTACCCATAATCCTCAGCTATCGTTTGGGACTACAGTCCCTTTGCTTGACATAAGTGTCCTACACTAATAATACAAAGTTAATATGGCATTGTATAATTGATGTGTTAACACTTTAAACTTGACAGTTTTTTAACCCGCACCGGGTGGTTAAAGCACATTATTGAATTATTTTTGTTGAATAATGTTGTATTTGATGAAAAAAATATTAAGAGTACATACTTTCATAGGGGGAAAGTAGAAGGTCAATGATAGAAATATAGAATATAAAAAATCAAGAAGATACTGTAAGTGATCTCTACAATAAAACAGTTTAGTGCCGGATGTACAAAGATATTAATAGGAGGATGTGCAAAACAGACAAACTAATTAACCTTTATTTAAACATTAAAGAATACTTAAGGTTAAGGTCTTCTTTTAAATAAGAAAAAAGTTTTGGGGGTATCTACAGATAAATATTAAGCGTGACAAAGTACTTAACGTCTAATATATTGCTTTCCTGCAATGTTAACTATGTTGAAGAACTTATTTTAACTGATATTGTACATATTAATTATACTTTTATGTATGTAGATAGTATAATAAATGTGCAGAATATGACAGTTTAATGGTGGAGGTAGACACATATTGATAGATGTCTTGTAATGCACTGTTGAGGAACCTGCGACCCAAGTTTTTCATCATTGCACAACTACACCGTAGTTGTGTATATGATATGTCAATAAACCTTTGAAAATCTTGAAAGGGATGTGCAAAATAACCATTATATACAGTCTTTAATTAACTATTAGTAGAGAGTAATGAGTAATGAATATACTTTATAGGGCTCTGCAGATAAATGTTTAGTCTTCTCAAGCACCAACTATTAAATATGTCGCCTGATTGTTGGCACTTGACAATCACCTTCCCTGAATTTTACTCAGGTGTAACTAAAGTCTGCTTTAAGGGTTGTTTCTATTTCACATCATTAATCAGAATCTGCAAAGTAACTAAAATAAATGTAGTGGAGTAAAAATACCTGTTCGAGTCCAGTTTTGGATAGTCTGCCATGGTTTCGTTCGATTTCAAAGAGCTGTTTGAGCTCGGCGTAACTGTTTTTCGGATTTAATATCGCATTAACACCATATCCCAACGTGCATTGCGGCTAAAACATCCAATCACCGAGCTTCAAGCTGAGGATCTTGGGTAATCAGTTCAGTGGGTGTGTATCGCAATGATGCTCGAAATGTCCCATATAGGCAACACACTCTCACTCCATAAACGTCCAGGAGCAACGCTTAGTCAGGGTCCCGAGGCGTGCAGTAGGGACGCTCCTTCAGCTTCATAAACAGACGCAAATAGCTTTCAACTGATTGCAATGTATTCCCATCTGCGGCGGGATTTGACGCTCATGGAAGCACGGCATTCGTTTGTGTCGGAGGCTGTTAAAGGCAATGTGACCGTCCATTCCCATTGGATAATGGAGAATTGTACACCCGGAAGTAAGTATTCCCCTTACTCCGTGCCACCGGCCATGGTGGGGGCATAGCATCAGTGTTTAGAGCTAGCCTCCAATGCCGATTGCTTCACCCTGTAACTAGCTATGCTAGCTTTGAGTTGCAGCTTTTTGAAGTGAACCCGGCCTCGCCTATACTCTGCGCAGTCGTGTATCGTCCGCCAAAGTGCAATAAGGATTTCATAAATTACTTTTCTGACTTTCTGTCCGGGATCATGGTGAAATATGATCGTGTTTTGATCTCCAGAGACTTCAATGTCTCTGGACACTTCAATTCCATGTGTGTTGCGAGTCCAAACCTCTGGTTAGGGACTTTTTAAATCTCCTTAATTCTTTTGGTCTTGTTCAGTCCATGGCTGGCCCAACACACGAAAAAGGACACACTTTGGACTTAGTATTATCGTTTGGACTGTCTGTATCTGTGGATGAAATATGTGCAGCAACGCGTATCTCAGACTATTTACCGGTTCTGTTTACAACCTCCATCCCTTCCGCAGGAGTCGAATCACATGCCCCGGCGCGTCGTCTGCGTTCGATTAACCCCTTGACTGCCTCACAGTTCTCTGATGTTTTTAATGCTTCTCCGATCTGTAAATTAGATATGAACTGTGCTTTTAATGCTGATGAGCTTATCTCCATGTTTGACTCGACATGCACACTAATACTGGATTCTGTTGCTCCTTTTACGCTTAGACGCACCAAAGTTCTATCAGAGCCGTGGCTCAATGACTACTCGTGCTCTCAGACGCGCTTGCAGGCGTGCAGAGAGAAAATGGAAAAAGGATCAACTCCATGTCTCCCTAGAAATCCTTCGTGCTTGCCTTTCTGACTACCAGACGGCAGTTTAAGCAGCCAAAACAGAGCACATTTCTCTGTTAATCTCCAAAAACAGCCATAAACCTCAGGTTCTTTTTAATGTCCTCAACTCTATCATTAATCCCTGTGATGTTTCTTCTATTGTCCCATCGACTACTCTCTGTGATAAGTTTCTTACATTTTTTATTGAAAAAGTATCTGCTCTTAGGCTAGCCCACACTAGTGCTACCCCAGATCCTGCTCCTTTTCTGTGCCCTGCTGTCCTCGACCACTTTGAGCCTGTGTCCCTCTCTTCTCTCTCGGATGTAGTCAAGCACCTGCGGCCGACAAACTGCACCTCAGACAGCAATCCCTCTCGCCTTCTCAGAGATGTTTTTGATTCAGTTGGAGCAAGTATTTTATTACTTTTAAACACCTCTCTTAGCTCAGGATGTGTCCCAGCTGCCTTCAAACATGCCGTGGTTAAGCCACTACTTAAAAAGAAAAATCTCGACCCCTTCATTCTCGCAAATTTTAGGCCCATCTCCTAGCTACCTTTTTTATCAAAAGCCCTGGAGCGAGTAGTCTACGCCCAGCTGCAGTCTTTTTTAACCATCCATGGAATCCATGAAAAGTTTCAGTCTGGCTTCAAACCCATGCACAGCACTGAAACAGCCCTTTTAAGAGTTTTTAATGATCTGCTCCTAGCCGCCGACTCAGGTAGCCCAGCTGTCTTGGTGCTGTTAGACCTGACAGCTGCCTTTGACACTGTGGACCATAGCATCCTGCTGTCACGGCTTGAACAGTCCGCTGGCATCACAGGCTCTGCCCTTGCATGGTTCAGGTCCTACCTGACAGACCGTAGCTTCTCGGTACAGCTAGGTGCCTTCTCCTCTGCCAAAGCCCCTCTTACCTGTGGGGTTCCCCAAGGCTCGATTCTGGGCCCCATCCTTTTTCTACTGTACATACTGCCCCTAGGTTCAATTCTCACAAAACATAATATTCCCTTCCACTGCTACGCCGATGATGTACAGATCTATCTGCCTCTCAAAGCAAATGTCAAACACTCACTACAGCAGTTGATGGACTGCTTAACAGAGATAAAATCCTGGCTGAGCAAAAACTTTCTCAACCTCAACGAGAGCAAGACTGAGGTCATCTTTTTTGGACCGCAACCTCGAGCCTCCGGTTGATATTCTGGGCTCTCTCAAAAAAAACATCCTCCCCTCGGTCATGAACCTTGGAGTGAACTTCACTAGCACTTTTAAATTTGACAAGCAGGTCAGCACCGTAGTTAAATCCTGCTTTTTTTAAATAAGACTATTGGCCAAAACCAAGTCGTATTTATCTTTTAATGACTTAGAAAGGGTTATTAACGCCTTTGTAACCTCGAGACTGGACTACTGCAACGCTCTGTATGTGGGTATGGACCAGGCCTCAATTAAACGCCTGCAGCTAGTCCAAAACGCAGCTGCACGTTTGCTGACTGGCCACAAAAAGCGTGACCACATCACCCCTATTCTGGCCTCACTACACTGGCTTCCAGTTCGGTTCAGAATTGATTTTAAAATCCTTTTATTTGTTTTTAAAGCCCTAAATGGGCTGGCTCCGGCCTATATAGCCGAACTCCTCCAGCGCTACACCCCAGCCAGAGCTTTAAGGTCTGCTGACCAGCTGTTGCTGATAGTGCCCAAGACCAGGCTTAAAACCCGATGGCACCGAGCCTTCGCAGCAGCTGGCCCTAGGCTCTGGAACACTCTGCCCCTCCATGTGAGGTCGGCCCAGACCCTAGGGGTTTTTAAATACACTCTAAAAACACACTTCTTCTCTTTGGCTTTCTAGTTAGAGCGGAGCACGACTCCTGACTTTTCCTTGTGTTTTTATTTTTATTTTGTTTTTTATATATATCTGTTGTAATTTATTGTCGTTTATTGTGATTGTAGTAATGTGTTTTTATTACATGTACAGCACTTTGGCTCAACCAAAAATCGCTTTTAAATGTGCTATATAAATAAAACCTGATTTAATTTGATTTGATTCGACTTACTGTCAATTGATTTGACAGTGATATCTCCACTACTCATCAACTCAAAAACACCAGATTATCCTTGTTAATTAAACGACATTGATAGGTTTTAGTGTGTGTACAATGCTTTTGTCACGTTTTCCCCTTCAATTCTGAGAAACAAGTAGTTTTCTATGAGTTTTGGATGGCGGAAGACATTACATTACCCACAATCCTCTGGAGCAACCATAGACTGTATATTGCAACAGGCAACAGCTTCGGTTCATGTTAATTTACAAACTCTTCAACTACAACCGTAGTTATATTTAAAAACATGTTAGAAGGCCTCACAAAATACTTTAATGTAAATTAAAATGTAAATGTGAAGGAATGTGTGTATATTAACTGTGGGTTTTTCTCTGGAAGTTTTTCCTTGTACGATGTGAGGGTCAAAGGACAGATGATGCTGTTTTTCTCATACTGATATTCCGCTATGCACGCTGGGATTTGGTGTTTATGCGATGTGAAATCCGAAAACATTTAAAAAAATAAATAATACATTATTCCGAGTGTGCTTGCTTTTCTCTTTGAAAGTCATCACATAACGGCATTGTAATACACGTTTCGGCTGCATTAAATATGACATATCTGCCGTAGTTAATTCTATTTATAGAGCCCTGATGAGAACACTTCTAGACAAACAGGAACTGCCGCCAAAACTGAAAACTTGACGTGGATCTTAAAGGGGACCTATCATGCAAAATGCACTTTTGTACGTCTTTTATACATGAATATGTGTCCCCGGTGTTCCAGGGAACTCACCAAGTGTCAGAAAACACAACCCTCTCTATTTTCCTCCATACCCAAATCTCTAAAAAAGGGGCTGCAACGGATCTGATAAAAACTGATCCAGATTTGAACACTTCAATGACGTCACAGAAGTGGCGCTACGGCTATTGGGCCAACTCTCCACCTATCAGGGGAATGTGGGGTTGGGCCACGGCCGGCCATTGCCGCTCGAAAGCGCTGGAGACGCTGTAGTACATATGCCAGGCCTGTAAGTGGCACTGTAGTCTGCCACAAAAGCAGCGAAGAAGACTTCCCGCCCATAGTTACCATGGTTACCCTTCTGTTTATTCTCCGCTGTGACTTTTTTTCTCCCTCCCCGAGGCAAGCGTTTGCTCCCGCTGCTTTAATTCAATGCAATCCCTCCCCGTCGAGGCAAGCACTGTAATTATCTCCGGTTAGTCCACCAGCAGATGACAAACACCCACCTCTCCGCCTCTTCCAAGGAACGAGGGGACCGTGCGGCAGAGTTTCAGTTTCAGTTTCTTTCGCCGGTCAAGATGTCCGTTAAAGTTTAAATCTTCCGGACAAAATTAGAAAAGTGCCGGTCAAAGGTTTTCTTTGTTATTTATTGAGCTTTAAAACAAATGAATAACGACTCTATAGGCCTATAACAATATAATAAAACACGGAGGACTTAGATCTTTTTTTCTCCCCCTCTTGACTTGATCAGAGCACGGCTCCCCTCTCCTGCAGGGGGGCGTGGTCAGCTGCAGCTCATAGAATCAGCCCAGTCGACAGCAAACAGCACATAGAGCGAAATGAGGCATGGCTAAAATGCATGATCTGTTTGGTATTTTGAAAACAGAAACGTATAAATATACCTTAGGTATGGCCCTACAATATATCATTTAAATATAGCATGATAGGTCCACTTTAAATATATAAGCAATTAAACAACATCTTACATTTCTTTTCACACAATACGTCTCCTTGCAGTAACAACACTAATTTGGCTGACTTTTATATTTGATCCAATTGGTAGATAGGCTGTATTTACGCCATAACGGTGCACAGCTGATAGAAAGGGACACCTACTGGTTAAAGCACGTTATTGCATTTTATAATTTTATTATTAGATATTAATAGGAGGATGTGCAAAACTGTATTCTTCTTGTGAGGCGCCCGGCGGGTGTGGGGATACTCACAAGCCCCCGGTCGGGTGCTTCTTTGTTGGAGTTTACCCCAGTGGACGAGAGGGTCGCCTCCCGAAAGAGTTCTGTATGGGGCTCCTGAAGGGGACTCTTTAATCTTGCTGCGAGACTTCAACGCACATGTGGGCAATGATGGAGACACTTGGAGGGGCGTGATTGGGAGGAACGGCCCCCCTGATCTGAACCGGAGTGGTGGTTTGTTACTGGACTTCTGTGTTAGTCATGGATTGGCCATAACAAACACCATGTTCAAACATAAGGATGCTCATAAGTGTACGTGGTACCAGAGCATCCTAGGCAGAAGGTCCATGATCGATTTCGTTATCGTATCATCGGACCTGAGGCCGTATGTTTTGGCCAAAGGTGTAGGTGAAATGGGAACATCTGGAGGAGGCCCAAGTTCAGGAGGCCTTCAACTTACACCTCCGGCGGAGCTTTTCGGGCATCCCTGTGGAGGCGGGGGACATTGAACCAGAGTGGGCGGTGTTCAAAGCCTCTATTGCCAAAGCCGCGACGGGGAGCTGTGGTCTCAAGGTCTTAGGTGCCTCGAGGGGCAGTAACCCTCGAACCTCCTGGCGGACACCGGTGGTCAGGGAAGCCTTCCGACTGAAGAAGGAGGCCTTCAGGGATATGTTATCCCGGGGGAGTTCCAAGGCAGTTGCAAGGTACCGACAGGCCCGAAGGGCAGCAGCCTCAGCCGTGGCCGAGGCAAAGCAGCGGGTGTGGGAGAAGTTCGGAGAAGCCATGGAAAAGGACTTTCCGGCGGCACCAAAGTTGTTCTGGAAAACCTGGAAGGGGCCTGGGAGTACACTTATCCGGTCTGTGTGTATGTGTTTTGTAGATTTGGAGAAGGCGTATGACCGGGTTCCCAGGGAGTTACTGTGGGAGGTGCTGCAGGTGTATGGGGTGAGGGGGTCTCTACTCAGGGCCATCCAATCTCTGTACTCCCAAAGCGAGAGCTGTGTCCGGGTCCTCTGCAGTAAGTCGGACCCATTTCCGGTGAGAGTTGGCCTCCGCCAGGGCTGCGCTTTGTCACCAATCCTGTTTGTAATATACATGGATAGGATTTTGAGATCTAAATCTGAGGCCATGGTTCTCAGCAGGAAACCGATGGACTGTCCACTCCAAGTAGGGAATGAGTCCTTACCCCAAGTGAAGGAGTTCAAGTATCTCGGGGTCTTGTTCTCGAGTGAGGGTACAATGGAGCGTGAGATGGGCCGGAGAATCGGAGCAGCGGGAGCGGTATTGCAGTCGCTTTACCACACCGTTGTAACGCAAAGGGAGCTGAGCCAGAAGGCAAAGCTCTCTGTCTACCGGGCCATTTTCGTTCCTACCCTCACCTATGGTCATGAAGGATGGGTCATGACAGAAAAAGAACGAGATTGCGGATACAAGCGGCCGAGATGGGTTTTCTCCACAGGGTGGCGGGCGTCTCCCTTAGGGATAAGGTGAGAAGTTCAGTCATCCAGGAGGGACTCGGAGTTGAACCGCTCCTCCTTCGCGTCGAAAGGAGCCAGTTGAGGTGGTTCGGGCACCTAGTAAGGATGCCACCTGGGCGCCTCCCTAGGGAGGTGTTCCAGGTACGTCCAGCTGTGAAGAGACCAAGGGGTAGACCAAGGACCAGGTGGAGGGATTATACCTCTACGCTGGCCTGGGAGCGCCTTGGACCCTAACCCAGTCAGAGCTGGTTGATGTGGCCAGGGAAAGGAAGTTTGGGGCTCTCTGCTGGAACTGCTACCTCCGCGACCCGACCACGGATAAGCGGGAGAAGATGGATGGATGGATGGATGGATAGATAATGATAATAAGCTTTATTTGTGTAGCACCTTTCATGAACGATTGCAGTCCAAAGTGCTTCACATTTGACGATTGACATCTCATAAAATTGAAAGGAAACAGTTACCAGTAAAAGACATGAAAATAGACATATAATGTAAAATAGATTAAAATGTACAATAATATAATCGTGCATTTTAAAGTTGGATTGTGATAAAACATTGAACTTATTGCAGCGATGGGATGATATTAATAATAATACCACAAAACCAGGGGACAGTTTAAGATGCAGCAGAGAGCAGGAGTTAGCCACCTAAAGGCTAAAGTGAACAAATATGTGTTGAGTTGGGTTAGGGTCTAAGTAACTTATTATATCTTGCTGCTCACCGTGTCAGAGCACTGCCCCCCCGCCGGGCCTCCTCACCCCCCACCTGCTCGCTGTGCTGCACGATCCTCTGCTCCCAGAAGGACCTGAGCTTGTATTTGTCATGAATCCGAGCGGTGCTCATCACCTGACAACAGGAAACACTGCGCTCACAACACATTCTGCAACACAATGATTAATTTGACAAAAATAAGATGGGTTATTTAGATCAATTAGATCTTGTAATTAGCTTGGAAAACTTATTTGGAACTATATTTTACCAGGATCAGGACATAAGTCAGAAATGCGTTTTCTGATTGTTTTCTGTTTGTGATTTTCCAATAAAAATATGTTTTCTAAAATCGAGTAAGATTCATTAAAACTTAACTTAACATTCAACTTAAAAAACGTGTTTCATGTCAGAATAATATGTTTTCAAGAGTCTTTGACTTAACAAGATACTGAAGATGCATTGTCTAAACAACACCTTACATCTCACTGCACTGTTACTTCTTGATTTATTATGTCTAATATCAAGTGTGAAGACACATTCTGAGTAGAAATTAAACAAATATACTTGGCAAGATTTTGAGTTTTTACAGTGTACTGAGTTGTCCCGTGAACAGCGATGAATGTGTTGGGTTACTCACTGCTGCTGTGGTCTCTCTTCCTCTCCGTGTGTCTTCTCTCTCTCTCTCTCTCTGTGTTCTCTTGTTCTTCCTCTCTCTCTGTGTGTTCTCTTGTTCTTCCTCTCTCTTTCTGTGTGTCTTCTCTTGGTCTTCCTCTCTCTCTCTCTGTGTCTTCTCTTGCTCTCTCTCTCTCTCTGTCTTCTCTTGGTCTTCCTCTCTCTCTCTGTGTCTTATCTTGGTCTTCCTCTCTCTCTCTCTCTGTGTCTTCTCTTGTGCTCTCCTCTCTGATCAGTGATTCATCGTCTCTTCTTTCCTTTTTATATCTCTTCATGTCTTGTTTTCGTCCTGTCATTTATCTCTTCGTTAAACTCCTCCTCTCCACCTTTCTGTTGTACCCCCCCGTGTTTCTCCCTCAGTCTTCCTTTATTCTGTGACTCTATCTATTCATCATCTTTCCTTTTGACGCCAAAGTGGCTGCTTAATGTATATTTTTTAACATGTCTAATTGGTTACTCCACTGAGTGTTGACAAGAAACACATGTAGACGAAATATGTGTTTTGTTTTGATGACCTATCAGGTACGCAACGGTTCCAAAGCCAAGTCACTACAGACTATTTCCAGTCATTAAACCTAAAAACAAACATGCGTTCAAAAATACTCCCTGTACCTGCTATGACAATCTCTCATGCCTCAAGCTAACCAATCCAACCAAGAAAGACGAGAGATCAGCACAGTAGGGCGGGTCCTGCCTCTGCCATAGTGTTGATTATTTGTTCAGATCAATTGGTGTTTTTTTTCAGGGACCATCAGACAAATGACATTTAAGTCCAGTGGGACATTAGTCAGACTGTTGGTGTTTCGGAGTAATGAGCCTTTAAAATAATTGTCTAGTAGTGTTGGTATATCGCCTATAGTGCATCAAATGTTTTACAGTTTACAACATTAACTGCGACACACTTTGTGCATTGTATTCAGCCATGGACAGCACCACATCAATATCATCACAGTGTTTTCCATTGACTGTGTAAAAAATGCACCTGCAGGGCTGACGCTCAAACACCTCGCACCGCCATTCTGAAAAGACTCTTCGTGATGCCCATTATCTCCGGTCAGGAGTTTAGGTTCTGTTGAGCAGCCTGAATCCAACATTTCTCTGTCTGACGTTGATACAGCTCTCTGCTGCCAGCTGTGACCTGCACTTTGTATACCCAGCATCCACTTCTTCCTCTCGTCATAAACACAGCACTACCTATGTTGGTAAAATGCTGCCACTGAACATAAATCAGGCAGCATTTAATTTCATTACTTTCAAATTGTATTTGGAAGAAGCGAGTAGTATGAACAACATTTCTACAAGGTGGGGTTAGACTCTCTCTCCCTCTCTCTCTCATTAAGAACAGCTGTCACACACACAGAGTGTATTCCCAGAGCTGCTAATATACCCTTATAGCATTATCATCTAATGTCACAGAAATGACATTTTGTGCGTGTGTGTGACTTCTTGAGGCTGCTGACAATATCCCTCAACAGGCGAGTCAGATGACAGGCATGACAACACTTTGATATCCTCTCTGTCTCTCTCTGACACACACACACACACACACATCATTGACTTTAATTCAAATCCATCCAAGCAGCTGATCAGCAAGACAGAGATTAAAACAGCTGACAGTAGCATGTCTGTGTGTGTGTGTGGTGGGGGGGTTATTAAACAGGATGTACGCCTACGACTGTCCCTCTTGTCCAAGTTGCGGCACACCACAACCTTTCGTCCTCTAGAGGCGTCGCTCCTTCATGTCTGACCTTCTCTATTGTCCTCCACGTCTGGTCCACCTGTCAGGTTGCTCTCCTGTCCCGCCTCCACAGCAGCTTCACCCATCAGCCTCAACACAAGGGGGGCAGTTGCTAATATCAGCAAACCCAGTGCCAGACTTGTCTTGACTGGGTTATGGTATTACTCCAGTTGTCTTTGACATAAATGCTGCACTGGAGCCACCTGATAGCGCTGTAGTGCCTGCACAGGCCTGTTCAAGTCTGTCTTGTTGCGTCATATCCCGATCCGGCCGCAAAGCACCATCCCAGTGAACAACCCGCCATTTGCCATGAAGCAAGTGCAATTTTCTAAATTATACCCATCTATTTAGCTAATGTTCATTTTTTCTTAAAAGGTCAACTATTATGCAAAATGCACTTTTTGATGTCTTTTATACATAAATGTGTACCCGGTGTGTAAGGAGACTCACAAAGTGTCCGAAAATAAAACCCTCTCTCTTTTCCTCCTTACCAACATCTCTAAAAACGGGGGTAGAACGGAGCTGATCCAGATTTTCTGAGAACTTGAGATCATTACTAAAAATGTGGGCTGGCTTTACATTGAACTCCTGGCAATGTTCCGCCCACGTCCCAACCTATCGTCTCCATATACAGACGCTAGCCCCCGTCTGTGTATTCAGCAGGATGTCTACGGGAGGGACTTAGAGTAAAGTTTTTATATATATATATTATACATATAATGGCTATTTTCTAGTGGTAAACACTGAATAAAGAACATGTCAAGCTATGTGCTGTATCAGAAACAATGCGCAACGTGTTTTGGAAGTAATATGGTCTGTGTTTACATTAGCAAGCATCGCTAACACTCAGAGCTAACGCTGTACTGGAGAGAGTATGTGTAAAGAAGCCGGATATAAAAAGGTACTGACCTTGTGGTAAACCCGCGAGAAAGAAAGTGTTTGAGCTCCATACGGTTTCAGAAATAATGCTTGATGTGGTTTGGAACATAATATGGCGTTTAATCACGGCAGTTTAGCTGAGTTTCTGCTGGTAGACAGCCTTCTCTTCACAGACCTCACTGCTTGCATGCGGACGCTCCAAAGGAGCGCGGCCAGCAGCAGCTCGGTTACATTTAAAGGGCCAGACCCAGAATCAGCACTTTAGTAACACGGCTGAAATAGAGGGGTATATGAGGCATGCTACAATGGGTGATCTGTTTGGTATTTTGAGCAAAACACTTCAGAGACATGTTTTGTAAAGATATGGCCCTATAATATATTGTTAAAATATAACATAATAGGTGACCTTTAAAGGTCGATGCATGAACATTTTTCATGGCAAACGTTAAAAAACACTTGGATCCAAATATCATCAGTAGTATCCACAACGATGGAGCAACAGCTAGTGTTGTTGCTAGCATGGAGTCACCTGATACATGTGCAGTAGGGTCCCCAGGTGAGCCGCCGGGAGGCAAGCCATGAGCCATCAGTCAGCTTGCTGATAGCGCCGGGAATCAGACCCTGATTAGGCTACTGTTACTGACTTGGGAGATAAAGGAATTGGCCCTTCTCACATGCATGCAAATGAGTCGCTTTTCGCCGCCTCCTGCTTTTTTAACGCTGATTTGGGTGACCTGTGTAATTTGTGGAGAACCGAAGAGTTTTTTTGGGGGGGGGTCCAACTCACGGACTGACGGACAACTTCTCACTTCAAAAAATGTTTAAGAAATCTAGACCGCAAAATAATTAAACAAGTGAGTACCTGTTTTTCCTGGCCAAGGACAGGTTCCTTGAACACAACACGAGCGTAACGTGTCATCACGTGGTGTAGTGCTGACGGAGAGCACTGGAACCCCGCTCCAGCACTTCAAATATTGCAGTACCCATAAGGAACCGCACACTGTTTATTATTATCATCTGGTTAGCTAGCTATGCTAACGAATTTAAAGAGCTTTTTCTATGACCAGGTGGAAGAGAGCTCTCTCCCGACAGACTGAGAGGCTCAAATAACCTCAGCTCAGTGAGGTTAAGGCACACCTTGATATGATCATTATAGTTATAAAAAAATAAGAGACTAAATGAAAAACAGGTATAAAATACTATGACAGTAACAAAAAAGTAGTTACAAATAACAAGAATACAGTTTAAAAGGGGGAGTGATTTGTAAAATATCCATAAAGAAAAATCTGCTTACAGGTGTTAGATATTCTTGAACCCCGAGAGCAGGAGAGACTGAGAAGAGTCAAGGCAAGCTTATAAAAGTTAACAGCATTTAATTACACAAAAGATGCGGTGGTTTACAAATGAAATTGCAAGCGGAGACACTCTCCCCATGTCTTGGTCAGCCCAGGTCAGGAGGAGAAGCTTTTTGATTATTGGCTTGGTCTTCCTGTTGTCATCTGAGGTCTTCTCCTATTGGCCAGCGTCGTCGGGGGGGCGGGTCCAATGCAATTCCTGCCTTTTTTTTTGCTAAATTACATCCTTCTGGTGTCTATGTTTTTTTTTGTTGTGATCAAAAAAAATTTTTTATTAAACAAATGGTACAATCAATAACATAAAATGCAATACATTACAAAAACAGCACAAAACTAAAAAAGAAACAAAACCCAGTGACGTGACGTCCCTCCCCACCCACCCATCCAGATCACCATCCCCATTAGATAGTTATCCTAATATGCCCTTGAGGTTCACAATGAGCGAAGTCCACATCTCTATTGTTGACTCCTTTGCCCCATGTACCCGGGCTGTCGATATTTCTAGATACGATATGTCTAGATATGTTAGAACCCAGACCTTATGTGAGAGGGAATGGGGAGGCTTCCACCGAGTCACAACCAATTTTTTTGCTGCTGTAAGCCCGGCTAATAGTGCTCGCCTTTTGGTCAGGGTTAAACCCAGGTTGGACAGGTCGTTTAAGATAAGTGTGACAGGTGAATGAGGCACGTTAGTCTCAAATATCGCCGAAAGGTTAGAGGCAACCATCTCCCAGAAACTGGCCACTGGCGGACATTCCCAGAACATATGTAAATAAGTACCAATAGCCTCTACGTCACATAGAGTGCAATTTGGATCAGCAGTTATTTTCATTAAACAAAGCTTCCTAGGCGTAAGGTAAACTCTATGAGTAAAATTATAATGTATGTGCTGGTGGTCAGGATTCCTAGAAGCTATTAGTATATTGGACCATCCCAATCAAACTCTGGATCCAGATCTGGGATATCGGCCCTCCATATCTCATCTAACGCCAGAGGTCTATAAGCGTGTTGTGAAATGAACCAGTAAAGTTTGGAAACAAGGCCACTTGTACCTCTAGTGGAGTGTAGAATGTTATGAAGCGGGTGTGGCGATAGAGGACTTTGCAATGGAACACCGCTAGCCCTTAAAGCCGACCTCAACTGTAAATAAAAGAAAAAGGAGGAACGAGGTAAATCAAATTCTGTACACAGCTCCCGAAACGAACGCAGACCTTCATCTCCATAGACGTTCCCCAGTATATGAACCCTTCTCACTTTCCACTGAGGAAACTGAATGGGATGGCCACCAATCAACAATCTGGCATTGTTAAATAATGGGGAACATGGATTCCATGCATAGGGGCAGCCACATAGTTTCTCTACCGCCCTCCAGACAGACAGCAATTGTTATACAATGGGGCCGAACCTGCAACGAAACTGCGCAATAGGAATGTTCGAATACAAGAGATCTTGAAGGGTGTAAGGATGCACTAGACTCTCTTCCAGGGCCTGCCATGACACTGATTCCTCAGACTGGAGCCAGGTTAATAAGGGTCTAAGCGTGAAGGCCCAATAATAGTGTTTAAAATTTGGGAGAGACAAACCCCCGGCCTGTCTGTCCCGCTGCATTGTAGAGAGCTTGATGCGTGGGCGTTTTGCCTTGCCATACAAATTTCGTCACAGCTGTCTGTAGCTTGCTCCAGTACTGAGTTGGTGGAGGAAGAGGTAGCATTGAACTAAAACAATTAACTCTGGGTCGAATGTTCATCTTGATTATTGATACACGGCTGCGAAGTGAATTAGGCAGAGAAGACCATCTATCCAAATCAGAAATTATTTTATGAAGCGTGTTACCATAGTTATGTTTAACTATTGTCTGAATCGAAGGAAAAACGTCTATCCCCAGGTATGTAAAAGTTTTGACAACTGGGATAGATGGAGGGACAGGTGCATTGATCATTGCCTGGTTAAGTGGCATCAAAGCAGATTTCTGCCAATTTATCTTAAACCCAGAAAGCTGACCATATCGATCGACAATAGACAGTATTCTTGGGATACATTGTACAGCATTGCCCAAATACAATAGCACATCATCAGCATATAACGAAAGATGATGATGCGTACCATTAATGGAGATTGGGGATAACGTGGGTGACTGACGAATGGTCTGTGACAGCGGCTCAAGTGACAACGCAAATAGCAAGGGGCTTAGCGGACAGCCTTGCCTTGATCCTCTCGAGATAGCAAAAGATGGGGAGCATACCTTGCCTGTAAGCACCATAGCTGTTGGGTTTTTATATAGCACCTTGACCATGTCAATAAAAGGGGCGCCAAAGCCCATTGCCCCGAGTACCGACCACAAAAAGGGCCATTCTAGATGGTCGAAGGCCTTCATCGCATCAAGTGAGAGAACTGCAGCTGGGGAAGGTAGATGTTGGGCCCCATCTATGATGTGTAATAGCCTCCTTACATTGTCAGCGGCTAGCCTGGATTTTATAAAGCCTGTCTGATCGCCATGTACTAGATCCGTCATGTGAGACTGAAGGCGCCTAGCCAGCACTTTGGCATAGATCTTTACGTCAGTGTTTAAGAGTGAGAGGAGCCTGTAACTAGTACACTCTGTCGGATCCTTGCCTTTTTTAAGAAGCAAGGATAACAGGGCAGTGTTGACGTCTCTCAAAAATGAACCCTCCTTAATAGAAAATAATATCATCTCTACAACAAGGGGCCGAACAAGGGTCAAAAGGTGAGATAGAATTTGGGTGGAATACCATCTGGGCCTGGCGACCTGCCCTTACGCATGTCCATTACTGCTTTCTCAATTTCGTGGTGTGTGATGGGGGCATTCAGATTTTCAGAGTCGCTGACAGAAAGAGACTCCATTTGGATATTATTTAAAAAATCATCGCATACAGATTGGACAAAGCCACTCTCCGAACTGTACAGATCCTTGTAGAAAGAAACAAAGGTGGTGTTCACGCTCTTGGGATCAGTTAGAACAGTGCCATCTAAAGATGTAACACTGAAAATATCAGCAAAATGTTCATTGGTCCGAAGCCTCAAGGCCAGCAGGTGGCTAGGTCTGGCGGAGTGGAAGTAGTAAGTCTGTCTGGTTCTGTGCATAAGAAATTCTGAACGGCGTCTGAGGAGAGAATTAATTTCTTTTTTGATCAGGTCTTTTTGGAGTGCAACAGAATCGCTGTAATGGTGTTGTAAGTTAGCATCAAGAGCAGCATACTTTAGTTCTAATGCTTCCAATTTAGCTGCACGTTCCTTGTTTCGGGTGGATGCGTACAGAGTGGTGTTGCTTCTAATAAAGCCCTTCGTTGCCTCCCACAAAAATCTCGGGTCAGACACTGACCCCTTGTTGAACCCCAAAAACTTGCGGAGGTTAGTCTCAAACTGAGACTTGTATGTTTCGTCACGCAGCAGTGAGGATTTAAAACGCCATCTGGGAGCTCTAGTGGGGACAGCCCTAAGTGTGACAGAACAGTAGATGGGTTTGTGATCAGTCCACGTACAGATGGAGCATCTTATTTCAGACTCCAGCTTACAGCTTCCTGCCTACTACCTGCCAGTTACCTGCCTAAGACCTGCCAAAGACCAGTATCTGGGAATGTTAAGCCCTCCCACTATTTTCCAAGAGGGCGTTGCCAGATTTTCTATTTCAGGATTTAACCAGGAGATGGCGCTTCCTTCACAAAAACAGGAAGACAACTTTCATGGACTTTCAGTTTTGTTTAGAAGAGCATTTGAACACATCAATATTTTAGATCAAATGAAATATATCTAATCTTGTAATTCAATAATATATAGTCTTTATATATTAAATAACTATGGCCAAACTAAGACTTCGTTTTTCACAAGAGAAAATGCAGATATTATATAAAAAACTAAAGTTAAAATCTTGTTTTTAATGCCCCAAGAGCAATAAAAACACTTGGTAAAAAAATCCTGAGTGAGGCTTTCATAAATTGCATTTAGCTGACGCTTTTATCCAAAGTGACTTACTATTTAATAAATGATAAATGATTATTCATAACAAATATGAGTGATGTGTGATTATTATTCATGCTATATACTGATATAGGGCTATGTAAGCAATCAATCCTGCAAATTAACCCTTAGTTGTTCAATATATTTATTCAGACAATGTGAGTAGAAATACAGAAATTCTGCTCCCACCTAAGGCCAACGTTGGAATATTACAACATTTCCCTAAAAACTTACCAAAACGTAAACATTTTTAAAACTCTTTCATTTCTACTCCAGAGGCCAGGGGTTAAATTTGGATTTGATATGTGGGGGGGCTCTGTTAGAAGGTGCGACGGGGGGGGGGGGAGAGAGTTAGACGCTTGTGAATTGTCAACGAGGGGGGGGGGGTGTTGTCGGCCGTAAGCGAACCGGGCCGTTGGCGTCCGGCCGTTCTGTGATTCTCCAGAACTCACAGCTGGCCAGGGATAAGTCCCGACTCTCCCGACGGCCAATCCGTGCCTCCCCTGACTGCACGTTGCTGACACACACCGCTGCAAACTCTGCACGGAGGAGCCGCGGAGGAAGAGACACACGTTCACTAAGCCGAAAAAACTATATCCGGTCACAGTGATCTGCTATTTTAAAGTGAATTCAACACATATAGCGACCCTAAATATAGCATATATTAAGAACGAGAAAGGGTTAACATCGTTTTTTGTAAACATATGACAAATGTGTGAGGGTGATGACATCAGAGCATCGTCCTATGGGCTTAGCCCCGGACAGGTACAACAGGTATTCACTCAGAGGGGGGTAGGTACTAAATGCCATCCATTTACATAGAAAATGCAGATATTACACTCAGACATCTGAAAAGTCCTTATAAAATGATAGAATTTAAAAGAGTCTTGAAAAAGCATGGTGATGGCAATAAATGCATTAATGAATCCCCAAAATCTACAGAATACATTTTAATTTAAGGGGAGCAGTTACTGAGAAGTATATAATGAGAACTGCTACCAATGGTGGCCTATTTATGTGGGACACTGAAAAGTCTATGTTAAAAAGCCTCAGTCACCTTAATTCATGTAATAAAAACATCTCAGGTCAGTAACACTGAAAGCTAAATGTGCAATACCATGTTCAGCTATGTTACTATTTATAATGTTATTGTTGTTACAACAGAAGATGTTTTTCTTTATATTGAAATTAAATGCATCAATCTGGTGCACTTTGAGGTCAAAATTAAGAGATTTATGGATACTGCTGGAAAAAGCTGCAGTACATATGCCGAGCCTGTTCGTAGCGCTGTAACTTCCTCCACAAAAGCAGCCTTCTGTGGAGTCACGTGATCAGCTGGACAAGATGGCAGCATAGGTTAAACTCGCTCAACCCAGTGATGCGAATTCTGTAAATTTATACCGTTGAGACCATTTAAAAAAAATTAAAATGTTAGCCTTTATGAGTGTTTGATCGAAAGCAATGTCTAAATCGAGCAAAAAGTTGCCGCCTAAAAAGGGTCCGGAGACGAGGGCGAAGTCTGTTAGAGTTGGACACTTATCTGCCCTCTCCGCGCCGTTCGTTGAATGAGGCTGGTCTCTATTAAATCAGAAAGGAATTGAAAACACCGGAATCAAAGTTATAACAATTATCTGAGTTTACTGGTAGAAAATAGAACAAATATACAGGTTTTACAGAGTACTCCGGGCTTCCTGGTTTGTGATGCGATGCGGACAAAACGTGTCGGGATCCAACCAACTCACATACAAGAAGAGAGTGCCTTCAAGTTTGTAATGCGATGCGGACACGGATATATCGGGATCAAACCAACTCACATAACCAAAAAGCCCTTTTTCCTTCAAAAACAATTGTATTCATACTT
>CALSBW010025603.1:403458-422666 GCA_943590975.1 Lindbergichthys nudifrons
TACATGTTTACTTGCATACAGTGTAGAATCATATCTTTTTACTTCAAGTCTGACATGGAGGCGTTAGCTGACACAGTGCTTGAGAAGCAACAAGGCTATCTGGATTCGCGCTTCGACCAACTCCAACAGATGGGGAGGGAGACGGAGGAGAAATTGACTTCTATCCAAACGGACTTGGTGGTACTGAGTGAAAGCATCGGCACCGTTAAGGCAGAGATGGGCAAGATACGGTTAGATGTGGTGAAAAATTCGGGTATGCTAGCCACCCACGAGGCTACGCTGGACATGATGCAACTCAAGCTAGCGGACATGGAGGACCGGAGCAGAAGATGCAACGTCCGTATAACTGGGCTAGCAGAAAGAGTTGAAGGGTCTAACGCCATACAATTTCTGACACACTCGCTTCCAAAGTGGTTCCCCTCCTTAAGTAATCTAAAGGGCGAGTTAATGCGAGCTCATCGTATCTACAGCGACGACAGGAAAAAGCAGGTGGGCGCTACCCGCACTCTGATTTTCAACGTTCTCCGTTATACCACCCGCCAAGACATACTCCGTGCCGCAAAGAAAGCCCCGCTCACAATTGATGGACGGAAGATTCGCTTCTCCCCTGACTACAGCAATTACACTGTTAAACGTCGTCAGGCTTTCTCCCGGGCAATGGATACCGCCCGTGCCAAAGGGATGGAATTTTTCCTCCTTTACCCCGCTACACTGAAAGTCAAGGGAGTTGGTCAAGTTAAGACATTTCATTCCCCGGGACAGGCCGAAGACTTCATCGTCTCCTTACCAGGAGTGCAGGATGCACCAACCGGCGGGGGCGGGGACCCGAGACCTGGGCGATCGTCTGACGGCGAATAGCGGTCTTTTGGAACTTGTTGGGCTATATAGCGTCGCTGTTTTGGACTAAATGCACACTGCTTTGCGTGGACTGGGATCTCTTACAGAGTTTTGGATTATCTCTGCAGGCTTCTTTTTATTTGTTTTTGTCTGACGCTGGACTCATCTGGGGACAGATAGTTGTTTATCATTGTTTGGCTGATCAGACTAACTTGCGAGCCTACTGCTTGATTTTTGGATCCCACACCACGTAATAGACTCTGGACTTTAATACAAACACAGCCGGGTTCTTTGCTTTTTGTTTTGATGTATATCACGGCGGATCCGCTGTGCATGTCGGAGGTGAATGGACAATGGCCGGTAAGATGTGCATTGGTTATCGGAACAGTATATGCTATGTTGTTACCTATTTAGGTTTTTTGCTCTCATTTCTTCTAATACCTAAGCTCATTGTTGCCTTAGGTTATTTCATTTAGTCTGTTAACAACGGTTTAGTAAGCTTTAAGTACTGGGTTGAAGGGTAGGTATAATCCTTTTGCAGCCCCATATCCAATCAGGTCACGGATCAATTTAGGAATATCCGTTTAATGTACTGTTTAGTTATTTTAAGTATCGTCTTTAATATTTTTTTTTCTTTATCATCTTGTTTTTGTTACTGGGTTTTGTTCCATGGTGCGACTCTGGGCAATTTATCCAAGCGCGCCACTAGATGGCGCCTCAATTCCACTTTACTAGGAAATGGAAAATATAAAGAACAATTCCTGACACAATTGGAAGAATTTCTTGACTTAAATATAGGTTCAGTTGAGGACCCAAGAATATGATGGAATGCAGTCAAAGGCTTTATAAGAAGCAACATCATATTGTTCTCTTCAAATGTATGTAAGGAAAGATCCGCCAGATTACAGGCTTTGGAAGCAGAATTTGCTAGTCTTGACTCCATTTTGCAGAATAATTACTCTAAACAAACGGCATCTAAACGTAAACTTGTCAAAAAGGAAATAAATGATATCTTGAAACAACGATCAGAATTTCTAATACATAGGGTTAGGCAGCGCTATTACTTCCACGGGTCTCGGCCCAGTCACCTCTTGGCTTCAAAAATCAGGTCTAGTGAGCACTTTGCAGATATTCCCTCCATTAAATCTTTGAATGGTAATGTCACAACTGAGCCAAAGCAAATAAATGAGACTTTTCAAACCTTTTATTCCAATTTATATAAGTCAGAGGTTCAGTTGGACAAGAATAGATGTGACGCTTTTCTCGGTCAGCTAGACTTACCACAGTTTGCAGTCACTAATTCCACCCATCTTGATGATCCCATTTCCTTAGAGGAATTAAAAGATGCAGTATGCAACATGCAACGAAACAAGTCACCAGGTTTAGATGGGATACCTCCTGAATTTTATGTAGCATTTTGGGATAAACTGGGTCCACTACTTTTGGATATGATAATGTATTCGATAGATAAAGGCATTTTTTCGAGGGACGTGAACATAGCCCTGATTTCCTTGCTCTTAAAGAAGGATAAGGACCCGACAGATTGTGCTAGTTACAGGCCACTAAGTTTATTGAATTCGGATCTTAAAATATTTGCAAAAATGCTTGCCAGACGCATTCAGGATTATATGCCAACCTTAATTAACTGTGATCAGACAGGGGTTATAAAGTCAAGGCTAGCTGCTGATAATGTTAGACGTCTTCACCATATAATAGATGCTTCAGTTGACAAAAAAGACCCGGCAGCGGTGCTGTCTCTTGATGCAATGAAAGCCTTTGACAGACTAGAGTGGTCCTTTCTGTGGTCTGTGCTGGAGAAAATGGGTTTTGGTAATGGCTTTATACATATGGTTAAGGTGCTGTACTCTAATCCCTCAGCTCTGGTGCTCACTGGGCAATTATCCTCCGCGTTATTCCCTGTTTCTAGATCTTCCCGTCAGGGATGTCCACTGAGCCCAGCACTTTTTGCACTCTCCCTTGAACCTCTAGCCCAAATGATACGCCAATCCCCTAGTATACATCCAATTTCTGTTTCGTGACACTCACCATCAGGTGGCGCTATACGCAGATGATATTCTGGTTTTCATGGTGTTAGAAATTAAAATCAATGTTTAAATAGCATAATTTAGTCTAAAACATATCGTCAGTCTAAAAGCTGTTTTATTGTGAAAAAACCTGGAAGTTCTCAGGAAATCTCAATGCCAAGCTTTTATTCTGAAAATCCTTCATATCCGGTTAGCAGTTAGCATGTGGCTAATAATACGTTTTCTGAATGTAAAGTGAAAATGACATGGAGTGTTGCACACCAAAGCCTACGGACTTTAACACTACATCTATAGACGTCGAGATATTATTACTGCTGAATATTAAATGAAGGTACAGTTGATCGTAGAGTGTTTCCACATACGTGAGTAAGCTATGACGTCAGAGGGAGTTACCGTGAATGAGAACTGTGCCGTAGAGGTGTTTCTAGGACTTCTAAACTAACTATTACAGCTGTTTATAAGGTATTAAATAGAAAGTCATGACAGAGATAAGGAGGAGAAAAGGCTTAAGGAAGTAGGCAGGGAATACCAATGTCGAAATCATCTGTTTTACGCGATATCGAACACCAGCAGATGAGGAGGGCGGTCCCACTATCTGCACAGCGGGAGAGAACAAGAAGAGGATAAAGGAAGTCGGAAAGTACAGCCCGGCCTCTTTTTCTTCGCTGCAGCCACCCGACAACACCGGCTTTGTCTCTTCCTTACCTATGCTTGTCCTTTAACCACGTTACTTAATTAAAGTACCCATTTGAACCTTTTCAGAGACTCCATTAGTCTCATTATTTTAAGTTTCTTTCCTGGGAGCGAGAAGATCACGATTTATCAACAACGGAGAAACCGACTCAATCTATGCCTGTATTGCTATCTATTTGTGAGGAGTTTGGTTGTCTCTCTGGCTTTAGGATTAATTGGTCTAAATCCGCCCTCTTACCCCTTAATGAGCCAGCTAAAATGCTTCAATTTCCACCCAGTTGTCCAGCACTTTAAATATCTTGGGATAGAAATGTTCCCATCTCTAAATCGCATTGTAACATATAATTACTCAGAAGCGTGGAACAGGATTAAGGTGGATTTGGAAAGATGGACTAGCCTTCCGAACTCTCTTCGGGCCCGAATATCTATAGTCAAAATGAACATTTTACCCAGGATTAATTTTGTCAGCTCAATGATCCCCCTCTCACCCCCGGTTGACTATTGGAAAAAAATCCACTCTTTTATTTCGCGCTTTATCTGGAATTCAAAGCGTCCGCGGCTGAAATGATCCACTATACAGCGGAGGAGGGAAGGTGGTGGTCTGGCGGTGCCTAATTTTAAATTGTATTTTTGGTCATTTGTGCTTCGTCCGTTACTGGTGTGGTTTAACCCTAATGCTTCCGTTTCCTGGCATATTATAGAGGAAAATATCGTACAACCTTGGAACCTGCAGGATATCCTTTTTGCCAATTTAACAAATAGGCAATGTCAACTACGCTTTGGCCCTATAGTTCACATCTCATCAAGATATGGCGCACAGCTGAATCACAATGTAAGATTTCCTGCAAGTGGCACACACTTTCTCCTATATTTGATAATAAAGGTCTGCTAATTGGTGGGAGACCTGTCTCATCCTCTCATTGGAGCAACAGCAGTATTCACCTGTGAATGACATTTATGATAACAGGGGCTTGTGCTCCTTACAAGAAATTAAGAGTGCGTTCAATCTGCCAGGTAGCTCATTTTCCTTCTATTTGCAGCTCAGATCTGCTCTCAAGGCACATGGTGTCCCATGGCAACAACCTATACCCGTTCATCCTCTTTATAAATTGTTTACTGTACAAGGGAAAAACAGAGGTATGGTGTCTACACTGTATAATTTCTTTCTGGAGGCTTCCTACGATAACCTACAGCTGGACAGAGTATGGAGACGTGACTGCCCCGTTTTAGACACTGATTTCAGTTGGGAGGGTGTTTGGTCAAGCATAAAAGAAGCTTCTCGGAATACCGATCACCAACAGATCCACTTTAACTATGTCCACAGAACATATCTTACCCCGTGTAAACTTCACTGCATGAAAATGATAGACGATCCCTCATGTAGTCTATGCACTATGAAGGCCCCTGGCACGTTTATGCACATGATGTGGGACTGTCCCCCAGTCACACTATTCTGGACTAAAGTGGCTTCTGGCATGTCACGTGTGCTTTCAGTGACAGTGCCGTTGACTGTACCCGCCCTTCTATTGAATGATCTGTCAAAGCTCAATATCACCAAGCTTAAGATGCGCATCTTACTAGCTGGCCTAACAGCTGCAAAAAAGATGGTTGCGGTTCGATGGAAGCCTCCTAATTCCCTCACTTTCAGACACTGGGTCCTTGCATCTCTGGATGTTGTTTATCTAGAGTTGTCAACTGCCCGAATAAATAGGACAAATGACACTAATGTAAACAATTGGCGCTCTGCAGTCGATTCCTTCAAAGATCTTTTAGAATGATTTCTCCCTTTCCTTAATCCACAGCCTTTTCAATTGCGACCTTTGCGTTTCCCTGTGTGTGTGTATGTGTTAGTGATGGTATACACTCCTGTCTGATAGCGCTGATGGAGTGCTGGCACCCAACAGCGAACACCCTATATGTGTGTGTGTGTGTGTCTTTGTCTTTGTCTGTGTGTGTTTATATGTCTGGGAGGGAGGGTAGGGTTTGTTTTATTTTATTTTCATTGTCTTGTTATTATTTTTAGCTTACATGCGTTTTCTGTATTCTGCATTTTGTATTTTTTTGTAAGTAATTACCTTTATCTCATTTTGTTTCTCTTGTGTACTTTCAGTTATTTCATTTAAAACACATTTTTTTGTGGTTGTACATGTTGTGTATTAACATCAATAAAAATGTGATCACAAAAAAAAAAATGATGATGCACGTCTTGTAACCCCTCCCCCGGCCCTGGCGCGAGCGTGGAAATATGATTGGCGGCGAATTAATTTGAACGGGACGGCGCAAAACGAGAAGCATTCGGACCCAACTAGTACTGAAGGAATGAGGTATTTGCGGTCTACATGACAGAGAAGAGACTGTCAAGTTTGGCTGTACTCAGCATTGAATCAAAACGCACTAAAGCTGTTGATCTTAATACGTTTGTGAGGCGTTTTGCTGAACAAAATGGTAATTGCCGCATTCAGCTGTAAATTAGACATGTCAACTTGATGCTCTGCTCACGGATGAGCATACAAAACTGTTAAGATGATGACCTTACGTGTGTAAATATATTTTTTTCTTTGTGGGGGTCTGCCCCCAAAAAACAGTTTTAAGTCCTGAGAAAGTCAAATAAGACGGTGTGTAAAACTACACTGCCCAGCCAAAAAAAAGTAACCACTTTGATTTAACTAGGCCAGTAAGTAAGGACTTTCCACTGGATATTAACTGAAGTATAAAAGAATGCATGACTGAAGTGATGGAGACCATGTTTGAAGGCAAACAAAAAGAGGAAATAACAGGTCAAATCAAGCAAATCCCCCTCTCAGATTCCACAGCAACCAGAATAACATAAATACTGGCTGGTGATTTGATTAATCAGCTTTGTGATGGAATAAAAAATGCACAGTGCATTTCCTTAGCTGTGGATGAGTCCACTGACACCACTGACAATGCTCAGTTGCTGGTGTTTGTGAGTTTTGATGATGAGGCAAAGGGGGAGTTTGTTGAAGATGTGTTGGGCCTGACGAACCTCAGTGGACACACAAGGGGGCAAGACATTTATAAAGCAATAATGGGAATGCTGAATGAAAGAGGGTGCAGCTGCCTTTATTCATAACTGTGCAGCTCACACTGCGACTCTGAGGGATCAAGCACAGACACAATAACAATGAAAACTGCTGCATACAGATTATTTTTGTTTTTGCAACCTCATGTTAAGAATCTTGTTGCAATTGTTTAAAACTTTGAATGACCGTAATAAATGGACCTTTGTCTTATTGAAAAACATTTTTTGGACCTTTAAGATTTGTATTTGAGTACCCCTGCTTTAGAGCCTCTGAAATTTAGATTTTTCTGGCCATGGAAAATGTGAATGCCTTTGAGCCCAGGAATGCCACCACTCCATGTGCTGTATTTATCTTGAGTGGGTGGCACATCACAATGTGTCCAGCTTTGTCAATGGCTTTCGTTAATGCTGCTAAGTGTCTTGCGCAGCCCGTCTGTCCTTGTTCAATATTGTCCAATTTTGAACTGTGGTACATCAGTGGCCTTCTCTCTCCCTCCTTTTTCTGAAACAGTACAGCATTTACTATCCCTCCTGTTTCAGAAACATCCAGATAGAAGGGGTCGTCATAATCAGGTGTGGCCAGGTGAGTGGCTTGTCCCAATGCTTGTTTGGCGCATGTGAATGCCTCCTCAGCTTCTGGGGTCCATACTAGGGTGGCAGTGAGGTTTCTGTTTCCTGCGATGGTTAGCATGTCTCTGAGTGGTTGTGTTAAGTCGACATACCGTGGTACATGATTTCTGCTCTAGCCTGTCAAACCTAGGAATGCCAACATTTGTTGGACAGTAGTTGGTTTACCATGGGAGAGAATGGAGGATCTCTGAGCGTTGGTTAAGGTGAGACAGTCAGCTGAGATTAGTCTGCCCAAGAACGTGACTGTACGTCTTGCGACCTTCGTCTTTTCTTTCTTTACCTTGTAGCCGCTACTTGCAAGGAGGAGGAGCAGGCGTGTTGTTGCCTCAAGGCAAACTGCTGCAGTGGGAGCGGCTAGGAGTAAGTCATCCACATATTGTATGAGGACAACTCCGGCTGGTAGTTACAAGGGGGCCAGGTCAGTCTTGAGTGCTTTGTTGAAGAGCCCTGGGCTGTCTCTGTATCCTTGTGGCAGTCTGTTGTAATACTGTTGATTTTGGTACGTAAATTCAAAAATGTCTTGTACATCTTCGTGTAATGGGAGACAGAAGAAGGCATTTGCCAGGTCAATTACAGTGAAATACTTGTGTTTTGGGTTTGAATTCTGTAGTGCAAGTACGGATCTGGAACCGGACTGCTTGCGGGCTCTGTTGCATCATTAATGGCCCTTAGGTCATGCACCATTCTCCAACCTTTGTTTTCTGCTTTCGGCACGGGAAGGAGAGGGGTGTTCCAGTTTGAACGCGTGGGCCTGAGGTAGGGCTGTGCAATTAATCGTATTTTAATCGCAATTACGATTTTGGCCTGCCACAATTACGAAAACAACATAATAAAAAAAAAAAATTATTTTGCTTTGCTAGGTTGTGACAGTGCACTGCAACATATTTGATCTAATTGATTTTGGTCTCATTTATTTGTATTTATCATATTTATATATGTTTAGTAGCTTGTGGAAGTGTGCTCCAAAATATTTGTTGATCTTGTTTATTGGTATTTATTATTTTGATATTATTTATTTAAATGTATTATTATTTTTTATATTGGTTTTTCAGTTGAATTATACGTTCAGGGTAATCAACAGTTAAAAAGATACTGTTCAAATTATTATTTGTATTTGTTTTAAAGTTCAATAAATGGATTTTTTCAAAGTCAATGAATAATCGTGATATCAATTATTGACCCAAATAATCGTGATTATGATTTTTGCCATAATCGCACAGCCCTAGCCTGAGGACACCTGCCGTGAGGAGTCCTTCAATGGTGTCTTGGATACTGGATAGCTGCTCCTTTTTCAGCCTGTATTGTGGGCTCCATACTGGCACCTGGTGGTTGCGAATCTTGACATTGACCTGGTGATGCTGAACACATCCAACATTATATGGTCCTTTCGTCCACAGGCTGTCCGGCACTGCGGCCAAGGCGTGTTCGGTATCTGGGTGGTTGGTGGGTTCTCGCCAAGCGGCAAACTCTGGGGAAGAGCCGGGACGCCAATACGGAAGTGCCACAAACTGCAGTTCATATATTGGCCGATAGGCGCTGACTGCAGAAAGGAGCAATTTCCATAGACCCCCATGTTAAAATGCCCAATTTCACAGCCTAAAAAAACATGTTTCTACCCATGGATCCAATAAATATTATTATAGATATAGTTAGATTCCACCTTCATGATTATGAATCTGTGAGTGAATTGTTTTCTAACATGACCCTTTTATTTATATTAGGTCTTAAAGTTTTTGCATAAATTAGGGCGTGGTCACATTGAGTGACAGCTCTGTCAAGTGACTGCTGCTGTTAGCTTCTTGTCTCTCTGCTAGCTGCCTGCTCCGTGAAGCTACAGGGACACTGCCTGCTCAGTTCATCCAGGGAACACAACTTGACCCCGGCCGTGTTTGTTTGTTCTTCATGCTTATATATCGGACTATTGTGACTCGGTCTGCGCTTGAAACAGACGGTGCATGAATGCCGTTTTGCGGTAAGTGAAATTCGAGTACTTTATTTATGTGTTTATGATTTTAATCAGCTACGTAATGAATGTTAAGGCTTGGGTTAGCGTGTAAGCGAGTGGTAGCTACATCGGTGCTAACGATGCTAATCGTATCCTCCAAGTTAACTTAAAACCATAGACTGTATATATAAAGGTTAAAACGAAATAGACAAGTGTTAAGCGTTAAGTGGGATAATACTGTAGAACAAACGGCTTCTGTTTGAGGTTGATAAAATAAGGTCATCCTTGTAACTTAGAGAGATATTTTATTATGTAGGTAGGAACTGTATGCATTGCTAAGGTTAATTTAAATTGGCTATGCTCAAGTATGTAGACAAGCTAACGTCGAAGTAGTATATGTGAAATCAACCTCACAATAAGATGTGTGTATATTACAATTATTAATGTCATATTTCAAGATGATTACTTAGATATTACAAGATGGTTGGTTGAGCTGGAGTTCATTATTGAGCTTACACGTTAACGTCACAGTCATCTGAAGAACGAACCCAAATCTTGTTGTTTTTATTAATTGCATTACCAAATTGGTATCAAATAAATAGTAAGTATTGGTAACACAACTTCCAAAGTTACGGTAAAATAAAAAGGACCCTGACTCGGACAATACACAATCCAACATGTTCAACAGAAGATAATAAGTTATATTGTTTGTACACATGGTTATTTACATATATATCTGTTTGTTTAAAGTCTCCAGGTGATGCAGACAGGCTGGACCAGAGAGTGAGAGACAGAACTGGACTCCTCACAGCAGTGAACTTCAGCACAGGTACACATACTCTTTTTTCATACTGTACAAAGAACCAAGAAAGATATTGGTTTAAATAAATGAAGTATTGACTTTAATACACTGCTATACATTCCATTAAACAATACTAAATACTAGATCACCTACACATCAGTGAAGTTGAGGGTTTCTTCCATGCAAAGGGTTACATTTAGATGTTAACAAGCAATATGACTTGTCAGCTTTCTAATTTAAGGTATTGAAGGCAAAGCTATTTAACGCATAGTGAGAACTGCTATTTATCTCTCAATATTGTCTGTAAAAAACGTGGTCAAAGTGATTATTTCAGTGAGACAACAGAGCAAGCTTCTACAGTTGCACTAAGTTTTGATAACAGTTAAATATTATTTTGATAATAAAATATATTTCAATGTTGATGAATGTCATACTGTTCATTCATAATCTGATTGTCTTTGTAGCTCACTGTTGAAATAAAATAAAACATTACAATTACAAAATAATTATATCTACAGCCCCTAAACACAAACGCACCTCTTTCATAAATAACACACTTGTTCTGCAATAATATGTTTTATGTTTCCTGTAATTTTTGTTAGGAAAGGACATGCCTGAAAGACACGACTCAACATTTTTTCCTTCTCTGAGGGTCAAGAAGAACATCCAAGAGGAAAATTAAAAGCTGATGTTATGAGATGTTAAGACCAGTACAGGACATTCACTAAGAAACGATTTTTATTGTGAAAACAAAGTCAGCTGATCGGATGCACCTATTTCCACATCTACACTCCATCAGCTGATTATTTCTATTTGCCTCACTTCATGAGCTTCACAACATGTACCTTATACAGCAGAGTTTGCAACCTCACAAATAAATGGGGCCAATCTTCAGTCGGATGTGAATGTGTAATCTAACATTTTCAGTAAGAATAATGGACAAAAGGAGTGCAAATTCAATTTATTGAAATGTGAACCAAAAGTTAATCAAACATGTTTTAAATAAAAAAGCACATATGGACAGAAGGTGTAAACCTATTAAATGTATAAGTAAACACATTTAGTCAAATAAAGTGACAGACTAGGCCTGTGCAGGTGGTATCAGCTGTGCATGGGCTCCTCCATCAGGTCTGGTCCTCCTCACAGACAGGACGTCCATCACACGGAGGTTTCTCCCTGAAGTCTCTGCAGCTCTCTGGACACCACGCTGTCTCAATCCGTCCACACTCCACACTGAATATGAGAGGGGAAAAATGAAAATAATAAATGCTTTAGACAATAAGAAATATAAAGTTGGCTGTTGAGTTGCTCAGTTTTTTTAGATTGTCAATACTATTACTGTATAACTAATATCTCAGGTTAAGAGGCACCTTCAAATAAAGATGGGTCTTTAAATACATTTTGTCTTTTGAATTGTTTGTCTAAAGTCAAGGATCTAGAACTGGTACTTATAGTTTTAATGGTAGTCTGTTTATAATGCTGTTTGGAGGAGGCCTCACAGGTAAGAGCACTAACTAGCTACCATCACATGTACCTTAGCTTGACTTAAATGTATTAAACGTATAATGAAGTGATAGCAAAATATAAATAACTAATGTCATGCAAACATATTAATTTGCTTGATTCCAGTGTTGCATTTAGCACATTGCATACAAACGTTAAGGGATTTTAAGATTCTGAAGTATTATGCTAAAAACTCAATAACTTAGATTATTATTTATAGTTTTGCTGAATAGTTTCATGTCCGCTTACCTTAGAAACGTAAAATGTGACGGCAGTGTGCAGATGGGTAGCATGTTAGCTTAGCTTCTTAGCTTGAGCTAGCTCTGTTACTTCCCAGCTGGAGGCAGCAGGTCCCGCCTCGGCTCCGCCTCTTTGCCCTTATTTGGAGCAGGCGGGAGTTAGACTCTGACGCCACTGTCGAGCCGTTAGTGGCCGACTCCGCCTACTAAGGGCTTCTCGGCAACTCTGCAGAATCCTATGGGTGACGTCACGGACCCTACGTCCATTTATATATACAGTCTATGGTTCTCGCCCATGGTCTCTTTCGAGGTCTTGTTGTTCTAACAGGCCCAAGTCTGTGTTGGCATGTGTGATTTTCCACATGGTGCCATCATTGGAGACTGAGAGTTTGGGCGATGCGGTTGCGTGCCAAGTAAGGTGAGTTGCCTTTTTTACCATTGGTCCCAATAGGGGCGTTCACACCAAGTACTTTTCCCACAGTAGTTCATGAGAACTTTAGTTCATGAGAGCTCCTTTAGTTCTGATGAACTAAAGCAGATCGCGTTCACACCAAAATGAGTTCCTGGGGGTGGATTAGGCAAATGAGCCGCTGACGTCACTTCTTCTTCTTCTGCTTTGGGTTTACTGGCAGGCCGCAAACAACTTCACGGCGAGTACAGTAGGTGGCGGTATGCACCTTAAAGTTGCAATTCGCCAAAAAATCGAGAGAAGAAGAAAAAAACTTCCGCTTCCGCTGTATGCTTGTTTACCTTCCGACCTCAGACACGGTATGGAGTTGACGTTTTGGTGGTCGTGTTATACAGCTTCGTAACTGAGTTATTTAAGCCAATAACTCAGCCACAAATAAGAAGCCTTAACAAAAGGATTGGACGACGAAAGCACACGCTATGGACATGTTTCGCCGTAGGACAGCTGAGGATGATGGCCGTTATCACGCCCAAAGAACAGCAATGGTACGTTCATTAAATCACATTAATACTATCTAATGTAGGATTTATGGAGTTATGTAGGGCTAATTTGTGTCTTTGTATGTGTTCCAGATATGCGAATACTACGGAACTCTGGGTGAACAATAGAACGTCGGCCTGGTGGGAGGTGGTGCCAACGTACACCAGTGGATCAAAGATTTCCGAATGTCCAAGGGCTCTTTTCAACTCCTCTGTATTCGCCTGGAAGCAACGTTGGGGAGAGGCATCTGAACAGCATGGAAATTGTAAATTGACAATAAAGCTGATCTTTTGTACAGTGCATTTGGTTCTCTCTTTTATTTACCAGTCAACAGACACAATTACAATAGTGCAGACACACCTTAGTGCAAAGATTAAATGTCAGTATCAAAACAGTACTCATACTGTATATTTGTATATTAATGAGTATATTATTATGTTAAATGTGTGTTAAAGACAATGGGATGAGGTTGAAAGCTCTTTAAAAACGTTTGTATACCATCTTTACTGTGATAAATACATACATGTTAAGCATACACACCTGAATAACTACGTTACACACACACAGGTTAGTCTGTGTACCGCTGCACTGCTGCTGGTTTAAACAAAGACAGTCATGATGCTAGTGCCGTGCATGTAGGTTCTCTTTTATTTATCAGCAGCAGATCAATAAGTGTCAGTAGTATCAAAACAATATAATAACAGTGGCAATATATATATATATATATATAATAACAATAGGTAGGCTCAGCAGCAGACACACCTTAGTGCAAAGTTAGGTGTCAGTATTAATAACAGTGGCATATATATATATATAATCACAATACAAAATTAACTGTCCCAGGTATAGGCAATTTGGGGTGAAGTTTCTTGCCCAGGGACACAACGATACCCTGACTGCAGTGGGGTTTGAACCTGTGCTCCCCTGATCCAAACACCAACGCACTAGAGCACTGCACCACACGCCTCCCAACAAGTCATTGTACAGTTTATCAACGACAACAAGTTTTTCTTAATTTTTGTATTGAAGGCCTGTTGGATTTAATCAGCTCGCTTAGCACTGCCAGAAGCCCAGCCTGAAAGGTATTTTGTTGCTCCACCTGGCGCGCCGACACCTCCACCTGGCGCCGCCGAGTCAGCATGGCGCTGCATCACCATGAGCAGCTGGTCGTCCGATTCCTGGGCCTTGTGTGAATGCAGCAGCCGTTCGTCGTGCATCTCCTTGGCACGCAGGTCCTCATTCTCCTTGCTGACCATGGCACGGCGGTCCATCGCCATGATGGTGTCAAGGAAGCTGTCATCGCGTGCCCACTTTCCTAAGGTGAAATATGCAAGATACAAGATCAGTTTAATCGCAACAACGAGACAACATTGTCCAACATTGGACATGGTGCAGGCAGGGGACAGTGTACAAAATGCAGGTGTAAAGTAGAAGATAGGATCAAATAATATCAAATAAAGAATAAATATCAAAGTGCCCTTATTTATTGTTTTGTGCTTAAATGTATGCTTGAACTTTGTTTTATAGGGATTAGTGGACATCAGTTAGATGTGTAACCTTCTTTCAAGGCCAGAGTAGTTACAGTGTAAGTGGATTGACATCCAACATAACATGGCTGAGTACAATTATAACAATCAATAAAAAAAAGGAAAAATAAATAGAATTTCAATTACATTTCTACTTAAATGTGCAAAAATATTAGATCATCAGTCTTTGTGGCATGCAGGTAATCAACTGTTTAAGCTTTTACCATTAACATGTAGAATGAATGTTGCAAATTACTTGAAATTATAGCAACTACAATGTATTGTTAGAGGTAAGAATACAGAGGTAGCATTATGTCCAGCTAGCATGCTAATTGCTAACGTTATATTATCGTTTTATCCCGGAGGGGAAAACTAGTTTCTAATCCTGAGAGAAACACCTCGTCTGAAACACACGATTAGTGCCATGAGTTAGTGAAGCAAATTACAGAACATTGCACACTTATTCACAAGTCAGACCGTGTTCATAGCGGGCACGGCTGAGAATAGCTAGCTAGCTAGATGTTGTTAGCCAGCTTGGACCTAACATTAGCAAGTTCTAGCATGGCTAGCTCGATCTACTGAGCAAATAAAAGTACATCTAAGACCAGTATTGTGCAGATTAAAACAGTGCAGTGCATGTATTTTATTTTACCTTCGTAGTCGTCCCGACATGACTTTGCCAGGTCTGCCAACTTTGTTGAGCCACGGAAACTTCATTCAGTAGAAGCTTCTGAATGAATTCTGAATGCTTCGCGTCCTCCGAGTAAATCGCCAGAAGCGCCGAGACATCCTCATCAATTCCACCGCTGCGAGGATTTATTTAGTGTTGCTATAATAACTGCTTTCACAAAAGTAAACTCTTCGGGTACGCTGGCCGAAGCAAGCAAATACAATGGCTGCTTCCAAAAAAAAATTCAGAGTCAAACGGGCGTGGTTTGCATTCCGCACAGCCAATCACACGTACGAACTATTTTCTCCCACGACAGTCCCTGTTCTCTAGCAGGGACTGAAAAGCGGGTCGGACGAACTAATTTGAGCTACTTTAGTTCCTGGGGCTTTTTGGTGTGAACGCAAATATATCGTAGTTCTGATGAACTATTGTGGGAAAAGTACACCAAAGTACTCCGGTGTGAACGCACCTAATGACCTGGCCTCAAAGCCGAAGCCTATTGCCAGGGTGACATAAAGTTCTGAGTCTTTTGATAGTTCATACCATTGTCGTTGATCTTCGGTGAGGAGACAGTGGGCTGTGACACTCTCCTTTCCTACGTAGATGTGGGAAATTTCCTCCTTAGTGCCCTCCTTTTCCTCTGTCCACGCTTCTTCATACGACTCATCAGGGGAACTGATGTAGTTATAGGTACAATGAAGGGGGTCAATTGGAGGCGTGTAAGGGTGCTGAGTATTGATCCATGGTTTCCATTCCATGTAGGTTCTTTGTACCTCTGGGGTATCAGGTCCCGTTGTCAGCAGTCTTGACCAGAAAACCTTTGTGAGTTCAATTGTTGGCGTGGTAGCTGGTGACATTAGCATGATCTTGTTGCCATGTGAGGGAGTCGGGTGTCCCATGGGGACACATAGTCTTAGCCCACTGGGAGTATAGTGTATGGCCATACCTGTTTTTGTAAGCAGGTCCCTGCCCATGAGATTTACAGGGCATTGTGGGGCATAGAGGAATTCGTGGTACATGATCTGTGAGTCAAATTGAGTGGCCAATGGTTGTGTGTAATTCTGTCCCACAATGGTCAGAGTTTTGGCTGATAGAGGTAGTGGTATCAGTCCCAGATCATTGAGACATGATGCAGAAGCTCCAGTGTCAACCATGAGGGTGTAGTCTTTACCATTGATTGTGCAGGTCACCATTGGCTCATTTTCTGTTGGTATGAGAAGACCTGCAGGGGACTCTGGGCAGCTTCAATATGATTGGTCGGGATCCCACCGGTCCTCAGGGGTCCTCAGGGGTCCAAGCGGACGCTGGCATTTGATTGGCATGGGGAGGTTGGCCACGGCCTTGACCTCTTCCAAATGATCCCCCTCTAGGGCCCCTCTATTTGTGACTTGAGCGGTATCGAGGAACTGGTTGCAGGCATGGAGGCCCTCACACAGTGGCGTAACAAGGTTGTGATTGGCCCCGGTGCAAATATTGTTTCCGGTTAGCATTCGTCTGTGGCTAATGTTGTTGCTAAAGTTTATTTTGAAAAGCTTTACCGGAAGAAGTCTCCGGATATCAACAGTGAGCTTAACTTCCGGTTTTATGTAAGCAACGATTACAGCCGTTAAAATGCATTAAATAAAAAGTCATGAAAGGCGTGTGGAGTTATACAATGAATAGACTACGTCTAAATCCTCTGTTTTATGCGATATTGGACATTGAAGATAGCGGTGGGAGGACCCCCGGCACCAGCGGGAGCCATGAGAGGAGGAGCCAACGGAGGATATATAGATAGCGGGCGAGAGTTGTTCGCCCTCTCTTCATCGCTGCACCATCGGGACTCCGCTGTTTTGTCCCACTACACCTCTGTTTGTTTCATGACCACGCTACTTAATTAAAGTAACCAATTTAACCCTTTTCAGAGACTCCATTGTCTCTTATTCTTTAAACTTCTTCCTGGACGCGAGAGAACCAGCACAGATCAACAGGTCTCAATAGCGCTATAGAGTCCCCTATCGGTTGGGGCCCTTGGGGGAACTGTTGGACCACCGCCGGGCACAGCCAAATCCAGCCTCTCCTCCTGGCTGGCTGGAGAAGAAGGTTGCACAGCCACGGCCACGGATACAGCTTCACTTGTGGAGCTAGATGGCAATGATGGTGGTGAGCTATCGTTAGCCTCCGGCTCCGGCTGCACGTCAACATTGCTAACGTTAGCGCTCGATTTCGAGGACGATGTATGACAAAAAAAATGGTCTTCTTCCATTTTGTTGAGGATCTGATTGTATAACCATTCTGTGTTGTGTGGTTCTGGTAATGTGGCCAAAGTGTTTTTTTTATTTTTTATAAAAGCTCAAAGAAAAGGACAGTGATGTAACTGATTAATCCTAACAATAGTAGGAGCACCACTGTCAGTGTTAGGCTTGATACAATTGTATTACACTTCACAATCCTTTGTACTGTAGCCACTTGCTCTGTTACTGCTGTTTCTGTCACAGGTGGGTCAATTATGGCCGGCAGTACCTCTATTGTTAATTGTTCGTCTTCGCCCAATGAGTCCATACCCACGTCCCAGGGTGTCATATAATGTGTGTCAATTATCTCTGTGTTTGTGCTAAATGTGTAAAAATATCAGTTATTTTATTTTTTATCAACGCTCTGAAATATTTAACTGTTAAATGTGCCTTGCTCTTGGGTCTCTTAGTTATGATTATGTGTGTGTGTTTTAATTATATTCCCTATGGCTATGGCTTGCAATGCAGTACTATGTCCACACGATGGTGTCCTAGAGGGCCTATTCTGTGTTTGTCCACCAGGGGCGTACATGAGTAATTTTGATTCTTAACTCTAATGACGCGAGTTGTCCACCAGATGGAACCAAACCTTAATTTACCGTTAATCTCTGTTTCTTTTGTGCCACACCCTGTTGGCCACCAGATATTTTTCTGTTCAAATGCCCTAAGCTGTCCCTAACACCATTTTTAGGATAATATAGTAAATTCATAGGAAGGAATGAGACAATTAAGCTGTCGTTACTCACTTAACGTAATCACCCTTTTAAACCTATACCGTCCTTGACGGGCTCTCCCAAAAAGTCTTCACTTACTATAAATATCTTACTTTAAATCCAATCACTTGCCCTATTCTTCGTTTTCTCTCAAAACATAGCCTCCACACAGCGGTGGAGCCTCACAGCGGAGGATTTAAACTATTTTCTGATCAGGTCCCAGACTCTTATTTTAAATTCTTCTATAAGGTCCCAGACTCTTATTTTTGATTCTTCTATAAGGTCCCAGACTCTTATTTTTAATTCTTCTATAAGGTCCCAGACTCTTATTTTTGATTCTTCTATAAGGTCCCAGACTCTTATTTTTAATTCTTCTATAAGGTCCCAGACTCTTACATTTAACACTTCGATAAGGTCCCAGACTCTTATGTTTATGTTTAATTCGTCTTCGGGTCCCGGACACCTAAACCATGTGCACACTTATCAGAAATACATCCCTTGCTCCCCCCACACTTCAGTTGTCTCATATATTTTACATTACCTCCTCTTTTCATCCACCAACACTCACAGTTTCTAACGATCCTATTCTACCTATGCAGAATTTTGGTAGTTATACAACAGGCTTCTGCTTACCTTTAGTTTGGGCCTATGTGAGTATTGGCAGGAATCCGGAGGAGGTCTCCCATCCTTCAGTCCCTCGGACTCGAAGTCGGGAGTCCCCAATCGTCTTTTTGGAATCACGTCTTGGGTCACCACTTTGTTGGGTTCAGAATTCCAGAAAAGACAGATAACTTCTAAGTTTAACTATTTATTGTAAAGAGAGCAAAATATATATATCACTTGGCCAAGGACTCGTCACATCTCGGAAATCACAGCTAGCTAATCTGTAACCACCAAATCCGTAAAGAGCCTCAAACCTCGTGCGACAATACATTTTATTACACAGGGCGTTGTCCGTACATTTATGATTGGTCAAGACTAGATGAAGAGATACAGCGGTTTAGACTTGGTTCTCTTTGGTTGGTGCACAGACTCAGACAAGAGTCTCTTGGCAACACGATCCTCCAATCATCATTCGGCCGGCCTGTGGAAGTCCCTCCCTACTCTGGCACCATCATACTAATTTGTTTTCTCTAACGTTTCTTCAGATATAGCAGGAAACCATAATGTTGCTTCCTAGCTTTGCTGGGGAGCGCGGCTCCCATACAAAGTCAAGGCCGGTGGGATGTGCTGTTCTGACTACCTCTTTGTGTTCTCTCAGTCTCTGCACTCGACCTTGCTACTTTCAATATTGCAAGCTAAACACTTTCTCATGTGACTTTTCCCTTCGTTCCTGTCCT
>CALSBW010025603.1:440841-492046 GCA_943590975.1 Lindbergichthys nudifrons
GTTGGCAGGACCCCCGGCAGAAGAGTAGTCGGCGGGACCTCCAACGGTACAGGACATGGGGTAGGCGTCGGCCGTAGAGCCAACAGGACACGGGGGGCTGGCGTCGGCCGGAGAGCCAACAGGAGACGAGGTGCTGGAGTCGGCCGGACCACCGACAGGACACGAGGGGCTGGAGTGGGCCGAACCACTAACAAAACACGGAGGCCTGGCGTCGGCCGGGGAGCCAGTACTGGAGCCGAAACTGGAGTCGGGACCATGGCTGCTGGGACCGGAACAAAGGCCTGGACCACGGCTGTATGGGCCGATTCTGGAGCCTGAACCATGGCTGTGTGGGCTGGTTCTGGAGCCGGAACCATGGCTGTGTGGGCCGGTTCTGGAGCCGGAACCATGGCTGTTGGGACCAGAACTGGGGCTGGAACCATGGCCGCTGGGGCTGGAACCATGGCTGTGTGGGCCGGTTCTGGAGTCGGAACCATGGCTGTGTGGGCCAGTACTAGAGCAGGCACCATGGCTGCTGGGCACGGAACCGGAACACGGAACCATGGCTGTGTGGGATGGTACTGGAGCACGGTACCATGGCTGTGTGGGCCGGCAATGGAGCACGGAACCATGGCTACTGGGGCCAGAATTGGGGCTGGAACAATGGCTGCTGGGGCCAGATCTGGAGCTGGAACCTCTGGAGCACGGGCTGGAATCTTGGTCTTGCGTCTCCTAGAGATTCTTTGGAGGATCTGTGGGCCTCCCAAGGCCTGGTCATACCCCAGGAAAGGGTTAGAGGCTTCGGGCAAGTCCTCAGGACTACTTGTGAAAAGTTGTAGCCACTCAGGCAACATGATCCTAAGCCAGGGCTGGCGAGCAACCTCCTGACGTGCCTCCTTCAACGCAGCCTCTCTACCACGTCTAGAAGAGGCGCCAGTCCAAGTATAAAAAATGTACTCCAGAGAGTACCCAAGACATTCTGCCTGTAGAGCAAAACGATCCGAGTCTGCTGAGTCCAAAGCTGGTCGGTTCATTCTGTTACGATCTCTGTAAGATCGCGGAACAAGGATCCGTGGAAAGGGTAGGACCCAAATGCAGACTACAAAAAAGGTAAAAAGGTCCAGAAACAAAAGCAAGCTTTATTTTAAAAGCTGAACCAAAACATGGCATGAAAAACATAGGGAGTACAAAAACTGACCGTGACCAACATGGAGGGAGACTGGAAAGACAAACATGAAGCGTGACGTGACAGGAGGACTAACAAACAATGAACCGACAGGGGAACACAGGAAGAGACACGACTAAATACAGGGATGGGTAATCAAGGAACAGCTGGGTAAAGGAGGGAGAAACACAAGGGCAACAGGTGAACACAATCAGACAATCAGACACACCAGGGAAACTAACGACAGGGAGGAAAACACAGGGAGTAGGATCAGACAAGACACAAGGAGGAAAACATTTCAAAACAAAACAGGAAACCAGAGACAGAAAAAGATAAGACACAACACAACACAGACAGATCGTGACAGTCTATGTAAAAGAAAACTCATGCCGTGCGCGCGCAGTGGTTGAAGCGCTGTGGCCACACATTTGCTGAATGTGCGTGGGGATAGGGAATAACCGAACGGCAGCCTGTTATACTTGTAGGCTATTCCCTAGAAGGCAAAACGCAGATACTTTCTGTGCTCTGGAACAATTTCCACATGAAAGTATGTGTCTTTCAGGTCGATGGTGGTGAACCAATTGCCTGGCTGCACAAGCCCTAGTAACTGTTTCCCAGTTAACATGCAGAATTTCCTGCAGGAAATATGACGATTCAGGCCGCGGAGATCTAGAATAGGTCTGAATTCCCCTGTTTTCTTGTAATAAAGACCCTTCTCTCTGTGCTGAGGATGCACAACAGACACAGCCTGTTTCTGCACCAGAGCCTGAATCTCTGCTGAGAGGAAACCCATCTCCTCCTGGGAAGACAGATTTACCTCTCGCATGCCCATAAAAGGAGGTGGGACGCTGCAAAACTGGAGTGAATAGCCCCGTTTCAGCGTCATGTCCATACACCTTGTCAGTACACAGCTGAGTTTCCATTCCCCATAAAATTGTGTCAATGGGCAAGCCCTCAGCTGTGGGGCCGCAGCTATAAAGCTGCGATACTCTCTGATGACCCGCTCCGCCGCAAAACTCCCCGTGAAGGGAAGGTCTGCCCGCGGGGGGTCGAGACAGAAAGGGCCGATTATCTATTGAGGTCGCCGCCGCACGCGTGTGAGCGCACGCTCCACCATAATGCTATTTTCACCACTACGGAAAACAGCATTAATCGGAGCTCTTACAGGCGTAGTGTGTCTTACTAAGGCCACTGAACGCCACACGCCCTTTTACATGCGGGTGTTGCTATAATGCAGCCCCTACCACTATGGTAAACAGCATTATTTGGAGTCTTAGCTTCAGGCATAGAATGTTTTCTAACAGAAAAACGTCGGCCATAATGTTCCTGTACCCGCATCACACCATAACAGCGCTGCCTGCGGTTTATCACTCTCATCTGCGCACTCCCACTAGCCTCCTCCCTAACAGGAGCTACAGCTCGTACAGCCGGTGCCACGGGATGGGCCGTAGAGGTGGAGGGCGCCGCAGCTACTGGACCCCCGTGCCGGCGCCTCTCCCTCCACTTCACTGTCGCACTACGCTCCCTCCCCTGCATGGAAACGCGAGGGGGGGCACGTAGCGGGGCCTGAGGAGGAGCCAGCGGTAGCATGCGGCTAAGCTGGACTCTCTCCTCCTCTAGGCGGCTGAAGCGCTGGGTGACCGAGGAGATCGACCCAAAGAGCCCCTCCGAGAAGAGCTCCGAGGAGATCTTCTCGGTCCTTCTTAGATAGGGCAGTGAGTCCTAGCCACACGTGACGAGACGCCACTGTGGCCAGGGAAATCATCCGCCCTGCTGCGGTGGCCACGCCATAAATCAGATTATTCATCTGACCAACAGCGCGGTCCAAATAATCGCTCTCGTCCTGAGACGGGAGGGCGGGGGCGTCTGCCTGAGGGGTGATCAGGGAGACGCCCAACACGCCAAGATTATTGGCCGCAGCCGCCATCTGCGTACCGAGCTTGAACATCTTATCCAGATATTCCAGGGTGTCTCGGTCCCGGGGCAGCGGGGGCAGAGGACGTTTACCCTCCGCCCAACCAGCCGCCCGCGGAAGCAGATGGGCCGCCAGGCTCTCATCGAGGGGGGGCACACCTGGACATGTCGTGTCCGAGCGATCCACCACCTTAATGATACCCGCCATGGCGGCTATCGGGGCCTTCGTTTTTAATGGCTGCTGCCATGTCGCCTCCACACACCGCCATACCTCTGCCAGCTGGGGCGAAAACGAAGGTCGGCTGCGCCGGACGCACCGGGCCGTAAAACCCCGATCTCAGGCAGTTTACAGGCCTCGGTGGCAGCGGTGGGGGGAGCGGTAAGCCTACACGCTCCGCCGCCAGAGTCATCGCCGCCGGGAAATCCATCCGCGCAGACCTGAGAGTTGGACCTCCGGTCAGCGAGGCGTCCTCCTCGTCCTCCATTGGAACCGAGCCCGCCTGGTCCCATGGAAGGGAGAACCGGAACGACGTCTCCTCGCTCCCCGAATCGCCCACGTCCACGACGTCGAGCTCCAGATCCTCCGACTCCTCCTGCGGGGTAGCCCTCGCCAGGAAGTGCTGCCCACGATGCTCTCGTGTGAGCCACGGGATCATCTGGCAGTCTGGGCATGTCGGCGTCGGGCCCATATTACCCACCGCGTGGTCAGGCCCCAAGCACGTGAAGCAGAAGGGGTGCGGATCAGCCCCCGCAATTAGATTCGGGCATTTCAGGCAGGTCCTAAGGTCAAGCTCCATACTCTCACTTTACTTTCTCTTTCTCAAATGTCTCGAAGCTCGTGGAATCACTTCCGCTGCTGAAGAGAAAAAGGATGATAGTCAGGAGGCGAGGCCTCCTTTTATACGGTGTGATGCGCGCGCATTCAGGTAGGCCCGCCCTAGGCCGGCTACGTCTATAGAAGTCTCAGTGGGAGAATGCACGCAGGATAAGGTAGTACCCATAGAGTCCAGTAGAGGGCGGAGCCTGTGAGAGATATAACAGTTGTTAACGAGGACAATCAGGGGACAATAGCCCTTGCTAAAAATCCTGTGTGTAGACAAAGATGTAAACACGTGGATATTAAATGCCACTTCATAAGGTCCACCATAAGGCAGGGGAAGATGCCACTGGTTTATTGTCCTACAGATGAAATGGTTGCAGATGTGATGACCAAGCCTGTCTCCAAACTGAAGCTGAGGAAATTTGCAGGGATCATGTGTGTAAAATGTGTTGAAGAAGCCCACATTTGAATCATTTGTACCATGTTTTTGTTTTGTTAATTAAATATGAACAGTACGGTGGCCCTAAAGTGCAAGTCAAAACAACATTTCAGAAAACACTACAGCATTTCACAAAACACCACAGCATTTCACAAAACACCACAGCATTTCACTAAACACCACAGCATTTCAGAAAACACCACAGCATTTCAGAAAACACCACAGCATTTCAACTTATACGGAAAGGGTATTAATTTCCTTTAGGGAGAACTCTTCTTGTTTGTGATTGGACAGAGCCAGCCAGAGAAGCACTGCTGTGATTGGTTGTTTTTGCCGCCAGTCAAGAAATTACGCTTCGTGATTGGTCATTACCCGACAGCGCAACATGTCCCAAAACATCAGGACACAGAGCTCACAGCTCCTCATATCTGTTCAGAAACTGGACAAAAGTTAAACAAGTACAAACCACAGACTGTCTGTGTCATGGAGACTACAGTCGCTGCTTTATTTCTGTCTGTAGGACGTTGTTGTTTAGCCTGATCGATCCGATTTCCATTCAGAAAACACGCATTTTAAAAGGTTTTTCGCCTGCCGTCTGGTCTGCACACTTGTCGGATCGATCAGGCTAAACGAACCTGTAGCTGCTCCGTCCACACTCACAACAACGTCAAACAGACAGAAATAAAGCAGACTGTAGGTTTGTATATGTTTAACTTTTGTCCAGTTTCTGAACATATATGAGGAGCTCTGTGTGCTAACAGCTAACGGCTGATGTTTTGGGACATGCTGAAGTGTTTTCTGAAATGTTGAAGTGTTTTCTAAAATGCTATAGTGTTTTCTGAAATGCTGTGGCGTTTTCTGAAATGCTGTAGCGTTTTCTGAAATGTTGTTTTGACTTGCACTTCAGGGCCACCGTACGAAAATAGCAATTATGTATTCAGGAAATGTGATACTCAACAAAGAATGTAGCATGTCTGACTTTCATAGTGGAGACTTGAGTTCATGTCCTATCAGAAAGCAATATTTCTAACCCATCACTTCCAATGACAATCTCTAGAGTTTCAAAGAATTATCATCCATCATAGTTTATTTTGTGAGGTATTGATCTACTATATTTCTGTGTTTTAATTTAGAGGAAAGTAAACAGTTAAACAAATAGGAAGAATAAGATTCACTCAAGCTTTTGTAATTTCTGTTAACTTTTCAGTTACCTAGAACAGGTCAATAAAGGACGCTTCCTTCACAGATAATATAAGGAAGAACCTTTCCCTCTTCCTCCAGGTGATTTTAATTTAAAAGTTATGTTTGTAAGTAGAGAATATCCTCAGAGACAACAGGCCTGTTGACTGTGTTGGTCAGCAGGGGGAGGCAGTGAGCCATCTGTCACATTGTGCTGGGGGCTGCTTCTAACTCATTATCTGCTGGAATATACATCATTGCTGGGTTTGAAAGGGAGACTCCCCTCTATGATGACTCTGTTTGCTCTATGATTTTCGGGACTGAAGCTCCTGGCAGCTCATTATGGAGCCTGTTACGAGTACTTTTCCCAGGAATAGTTCCGATAGTTCCTGGGATTTTGCGTTCACACCAAAAAGATCAGGGTTGCGGTCGGATAATCCAAAAATCAGCTCCTAACGTCTAACCCTGTTGTCTATTTCTTGACCTCTGAGTGAAACGTCATGGGGTTAAGGGATAGTCGATAGGAGAATTCAAAAGGACTTAGGAGAAGAGACTGCGGTACTCCGACTGCACTTTCACTATCCGACGTGTTTATGATGCGCCAACATCATAAACACGTATGGAAACTACAGTTTTCTATAGAGCGGACTACAACATGGATGTTTAATAAGAACGAGGGACTACTGTAAACTCATCTAGACTCTGCACCGTGCTCTGATGCTGTTGTTTTATGCTTTATGAACGGGGACAACAGAGAAACATATTCTTCATGACCAAAGCTGGAATTGAAATAAAAAAGGAAAGTGAAACTTATGCTCGTCACCCTCTTCCTCTGGTCCACATTAATACAAATGATCCCAATACGTATGATTGTATGAAAATATCTTAAAATCAATACAAATGTATTTATTATAAACGTTAGTCCTTAACATCTATCACTGTGTATATCACCATTCAAACATCTTTTAAAAGTTGAACAAACCCCACACAGCTCAGTAAAGACTGTGAGATGTTGACTTTATTTGATCATTTCAGTAAAAACTAACGTTCATATTTCTCTTTTTGATTATAATACTGATGAACGTTCAAAACAAAGCACTTTGGCAACTTACCACATACGTTTTAAAAAGCTTAATAACCACCGTAACTTTCATGATATCATTTCTCTGTCATAATCGGTTGTTTCCGTGAACGGCCGACTGTTGTGTGACGGCAAATGCTGCAGCTGCAAGGCATTGTGGGGCAGCATTTTCTCCTCTCCTTTCGGTAAGGGAGGTCCATTGGTTCCTAAGCTAAAGGAGGTTATAAAGGAAGTTTGAAACCTCCTTTCCTTTCATCTAGAGAATTCAAACGACACTTATCAAGGCTGCCACCAGTAGCGTGGCGTGGGAAAAAAAAAAGGGGAAGCCAATAATACGTCCTTTTTTTATGGGTGTGGGGGGGTGTGTGTGTGTGTGGTGGTCAATGTAATAACGTAACCAGATGAGTGATTACAGCGCCTGGTATCATTTTACACACATTTGTATCATACAGATGCAGGACTTACACACGCCTGTTATCTAACCGACAGGTCCGCACGCACTCTCCAGCCGAAACTCTAATAAGCATTAATTCACAAACTAAATCAGGAGAGCATAACGTTTTACGTCCGATTCGCTCCTTTTTTCCTCTCTGTGCACAGCTCCAGTTTGGGCATTGGCCTGTCATCAGATTTCATTTTTAGTTGCTGCTGTAGCGGAAGTTTAGTACAATTATTTTTGATTAAATACTCCAAATCTCCACCCTCCATAATTGCACTTGCTTCAGTTGCTTGCTACTTTCTAACGGCAGTGAGAGTGGTGCAGTGACGCTATCTAGTATCTATCGGTTAGATTTATGATTAGAAAATTATAAAAGTAGGGTAGATATTATCCGGCTGAACAAAACGTGCATTTATCTAACAGGTTCGTTTTCCACAGACCTTATTTCCAGCTATTTTCCAAAATCCTATGGAGAAATCCCATTTTTGTTGAGGGAACCCGAGAGCAGCTTACTTCCGGGTTTTACAGCAGGAATCAAAGATTGCGCAACTCATGTCAACCGGATGTGAGAGGACGCTGGCGTCGTTTGCTCGCCGCTTCTCTGTCTGGATTTTTCTACTATTTTCTACTCTTTCCTCAACATTTCATTAAGCTCTATGTCAGGGGTACTCAAACTTTTTTATTGAAGGTCCACTTGTGAATTTTAAACAAGGTCACTGGTCCGGAACAACGCCAGTAAAGTGCGTGAAATAAATCAACATCCATAACATATACACACACACACATTCAATACATACATTGTATTGAGCTAGTGGGAGAAATGGCACTGTTTGCCTGTAGCCAATGCCTTGAACCTCGGCACAAAAGGTGTGATAGCCAGGCGGAGGCACTGATCCAAGTGTTCATTTGTCAAACTGCTGCGGTATGAGTTTTTCACAATGTTCATTGTGGAAAATCCAGACTCACAGCAATATGTTGAACCGAACATAGTGAGCAAATAAATGGCCACCTTCTGAAGGTGGGGGACATTTGCTGCAGTAGCCATTTTGTCCAGAATGTCACAGGGTCACAGTCCACTTCCTTCAGAGCAACATTCTCCTGGAGATCTATGAGCTCAGTTTGCAGAGATGAAACATTTGCCCACGGGAAGATGCTCTGTGCCTCTCTTGAGAATTCTTGAACATTCTTCACCAGAAATGGAGATCCAATACAGAGCAAGACTGAAATCATCAAAACGTTTTTGAAAATTCTCAGCCAGCCTCTCCAGGAATGCAACATGAGTGTGATGGTGATTACCATTAGTTTGCTCCAATAGAGTTGGAAAGTGGAGATGTGCCTCTGTTATGTCACTCCTGAAGATCTCCAACTTTCTTTGGAAAGAACGTACTGCTGACATAAGGTCACACACTGTGTTGCCTTGGCCTTGGAGTTTGAGGTTGAGCTCATTTAGATGAGATGTCACATCCACCAAAAAGGCCACACATTCCATCTTTTCATCATCCTGCAGAAAATCAAGGTACTGTTTGGCTTTGGCATTTTTCTGCTCAGACAAAAACATCTGCAGGTCTTTCCTGATGGCCCAAAATCGCTCCAGAACCCTTCCCTTACTCAGCCACCTCACGTTGTTATGAAGGAGAATGTCATCATAAGCTGCATTGACCTCTGTCAGAAATGCACGCAAAAGGCGGTGCTGAAGGGCTGAGGAGGCTCTCAGGTAGTTCACAAGCTTCATAAATGTCTCCATGACATCTGAGTATTCTTTTCCAAGATTGGCACACAGCACTGACTGGTGAATGATGCAGTGGTATGACAGCAGGTCTGGATGGTGCTCTTTCAGGCGCTGAACAGCTCCCTTCTCTCTCCCAATCATGGCTGGAGCTCCATCAGTTGCAATGGACACCACAGTCTTGAGGTCAATTCCCATTTCATTCAGCATCTGCATGATGGCTTCATAAATGTCCTCTCCCCTGGTGTGGCCATGGAGGGTTTTGAGGCCTAATATGTCCTCTTAGAGAGAGAGGGAGAGAGGAAAAGAGAGCGCAAATTCCGCTCATTTCTCAGACATCTCCTGTTTCTCCTTACCCTCCAACAAAGCAATCTAATTTACATCACAATCAGAACGTTTTTATTTTTTTTTACAATGGGACACAGGGTTCGGTCCGGATTGATTTGCAGTTCGGTCCGGATGCGGACCTTGGTCCGGAGTTTGAGAAGCCCTGCTCTATGTCAATCTACCGCTGCTTGGATCACTGAGATGTGTGAAAGTGTCCGTGTTTTCCTACCTGAAAACACCGGCTCTGTTTCGCCGCTCCACCTGCTCTCCTTCTGATCCTCCCGGCTTCACCTGCCTAGCTCCTCCAACGCTGCCTCCACCCCACTCCCGGACTTCTCAAAACGTGTCCTGCCTTTTGGCTGGCTTGGACCCCTCTTCCGTGGGCTACCTGGAGCTAGCTGCCTGCTAGTCACCTCTGCAGTCATCAAGCTGCAGGATACCCGCTAGCTGCTAATGCTAGCGGCTGCCCGGCTCACCTGTCTACTCAACGCTCTGTCTCTCCTGCCTGGCATGGCATTGAGGTACTCCGCTGCGAGACTTCTACAACTCAACAACCATTCCACACCGTTATGCATCTCTGTCATCTAAAACCACGGACTTCTAAAACGAACCAGATACATCCATAGAGGCTCCGGTCGCAAGTTTGTTTACTTTCACACAGGTCATTCCATCCCCGTACTCTGGTCAGCTGAGCGCACACCCACCTTTCGACTACGTCATCACAACAACACAGACGAGCGCGCCCCCCTGCCTGCAAGCCCTGGCAACGACACCTGAGTCAATCCTCGCCACACAAAGCAATATGAAGCTCACTCTGTTCAATACCCGGTCCCTCAACAATAAAAGCCACATTCTCAACAACTTCATTCTGGACAATGCACTGGACTTTCTCTGTCTGACAGAAACCTGGCAACAACCTCTGGATTATCTCTCACTCAACCTCACTACACCCAATGGATACTCATACATCCTGACAAACTGCATCACTGAAATAAAATCCTGGCTCCAACTCAACTTCCTGAAACTCGACTGCGATAAATCTGAGATAATAATCATTGGACCAAAAAAGCTCACCACACCTATCCATAACTTCACCCTCAACATAGACGGCTTCCCAGTTCAAACCTCCCCTCACATCCGGAACCTAGGCATCATATTTGACCAAACCCTCTCCTACAACAAATACATCAAACAGATCACAAAGACAGCCTTCTTCCACCTCAAAAACATTGCCCGTCTACGTCCATCCCTCTCCCCCACTGCTGCCGAAACCCTCATCCACGCCTTCATCACCTCCCGTCTGGACTATTGCAACAGCCTCCTCTATGGTTCACCTGCAAAAATCCTCAACAAACTTCAATATATCCAGAACTCCGCCGCCCGTCTACTCACCCACACCCGAATCCGTGAACACATCACCCCCGTCCTCATCAAGCTCCACTGGCTCCCCATCCCCCAGAGAATCCAGTACAAAATCCTCCTAATGACGTACAAAGCCCCCCATAACCTGGCCCCATCCTACCTGACTGACCTCCTCCAGAGACACACTCCCACTCGCTCCCTCCGCTCTTGCCAACCTCCTGTCCCTCCCCACCCGGACCAACCTCAAGTCCTGGGACGGCAGAGCCTTCTCCGTTGCTGCACTCACCCTCTGGAACTCACTACCCCAATCCATCAGAGATTCTTCCTCCCTCACAGCATTCAAAACATCACTCAAAACCCACCTGTTCAACACTGCATTCAACCACTGACCACCCCCCCCCCCTATTTTTTTTGTTTATCTCTTTTTGTATTTCTTTGTTTTTGTTTTTTTGTTTGTTTTTTTATTCTCTGTCAAAGCGTCTTTGAGTTTCTTGAAAAGCGCTATACAAGTCCCATGTATTATTATTTTATTATTATTATTATTATTATTATTTTAGGACGCGTCACTGACTGCACCACTAAGTTGATGCAATTTGATTGGATTGTGAGGCAAGGGAAGCCAGCTGCCTCTGGCTTCCCTTGGCATGGCCCTGACTAATCACAGGTTGGCAGGGGCATGACGTGAGCTTCGTCAAGGGAAGCCAATTTCGGCTGGCCTCCTCTCGCAACAGTGAGTGCAATCTACTGTTTCACCGTAACATCTAGACGGGCGCTGTTTCCCTCTTTGTAAAATACTCAATGAGAATGGGGGAGAGATGGGCTGGCGGCAGCAACACACAGCAAAGAAGAATTACCGAAACTAAACAAAGTGTTTTTATTTATTTATTAAAATTATAACTACAATCCGAAAAAACAGGGGAAGCCTGGCTTCCCTTGGCCTCCAGGAGAAAACGCCACTGGCTGCCACTGAGGGACTTCCGGGTCATTTCACTCCGTTAGGAAGGTTCCTAAGCTAAATGGACTGCTGCTGAAGGACAGTCAGGTCCATCGGAATCAATGGCCAATGGACATGGTGGTCAAAACCTTCCCCAGCCACGACGGAAAGGTCAGGAAGATAGAAGTCAAGGTTGCCTCTGGAGGAGCATGCAAGGTTTTCTTGAGGCCCATAACGGACACTGTCCTCCTCCTTCCAAACACTAATGATAAGAACAATCAAAAGAAAATGTAATTGTGACATCTCATAGATGTCAAGCGAGGAGTGTGCTGTCTAAGACGCTGTCTTACTCCAGCCAGCAGGTGGTGCTGTTGCTTTTTGTTTCTTCTTCTTTTGTTAGTACCAGCCAATTGGAAAGACTTACATTAAAAACATAGGAAGTGATACCCACATGTGAGTCGTGGTTGAAAGGGACAGAGAGGAGAATATTATTGTTTGAATCTGCATCCATCCTTCTTTGCTATGTTGTTGAAAGCATTGCTTGTAAGTATTTTTGGCTTTTGTATATATTCTTAACCTGTTAAGCACCTAGCCTGTTTTTCATGTTTCAGGCTCGAAAATGACATGCCCAAAACAAATGACTACAACTTAACTTCTAAAAGGGTTATATGAATAATTTCTTTTATCAAAGCAAGGTTACATCTGTGAGTTGGATGTAGAAGTCTCAGAATCAATATAAATGTTTTTTATTTTAAAGAAAATTCAGATTTTACATAGTAAAAAACTGTAAATTATAGTGTCCGTCCAAACATTTTTTTTTACAGATAGTGAAAACTACCCTTGGATGATGGGTTAGTAGACTAAAAGCTTTAGGAATCCAAAGTACAACATATAATAAGTACCCTGTATCAAGATTGATGCAAAACAAGTGACATTTGCCCTTTTTAGAGAGGTTTAGCCAAAACCACCCCACCTCTGAGGTGATTTGGGTGAAAATGTTTTTTTTTCTATATCTCTGGCCCCCCTTGCTCGATTTTGATCGTTGACACACCTTTCTGACCGTTAGAGCCAATAGAATCGAAGGGGGAGGCCCACATACACACTCATTGTAAAGAGAAAAGGTGGGGGCTGCGCGTCTGGAAATCGAAAGCATAGTGGAAGAATCTCTAATTCTGGAATTTGGAAACTAAAAAGCAGTTTTATTGCTTATGGATTATCAGAAATAATTTCAAAGAAGGCACAGATACATAGGATGAACCTATGGATTAACTGCAGCATCGTTTTCTTATCGTTTTAATGCCATTGAAGACCAGTTTTGACCAAGGTAAGCCATGTTAGCGTTTCTAGCTACTTAGCTCCACATGTTATGATGTACGCTTTCGTTTATAGCGTCGCAAATGTTTATCACTGAGTGTTGAGGAGGGCACCACTAGATTCAGTGTCTCCAGGACACCAAAAACAAGTGGTTGGCTGTGCATCTAGGATAAGTAATAAGGGAGTTATTGTGAGTTTAAGTGCCGTTTTAGGTAACATTTTTTTGCTCGTGGCTAATTCAGAGGCTGAGTGCTAGCATTGTGGGTTTTTTTTGGATTTTTTTTAAAAAAAAGATCAGTTAGCCGAGTTTCTTCCCGTTACAGGGATATAAAACATTCATAGTTTTATTCAATATTAAGATTCCTTAGACGTTGTTTCCTGCAAATGACGCGTTTTTCCGCCCGGTACCGGACGGGCCGTGCGTAACAGGTTAAGAGGATATCAACGATTATTTTGAGGTTTCAATGTTTAAGTAGATTGCTATTCATTGATGTTTGATGTATGGTTAGCACATGTTTTGTAGTGTGTATTACACAGCACTTTTGCATGTAAACATTTTATATGCATATTTTGTGATGTTTGTGACGTAATTAACCGTTGTATATATATTTCTGCATCACAGCTAAGTGCCTAATTTCAATGTATATTGTGTTTCTTTCAGTTTTACTCTGTTGACTTGTGGATGTAAACATCTTATTAAAGAAGATAAACGCTTGCCACTTGTCGAGGAGTTATCTGTCTGCATATCTGTACTCATAACGACAGTGAGGGCAGAACAGTAAAAAAGCAGATTCGTCTACATCATCAAAATATCAGGTGGATACACACGTCAGTCTTCCCTAAGAAACGAAACATGTCTCAGCCAGGAGATAATGAATCAGTCCACACTCACGCATCAAAATCATCAAAGGGCTCCAGTAAGTCATCTGCCAGCTTGGCTGCGGTCAATGCACGGGCTAGAGCGGAGGCAGCACGAGCCAGAGCGGCCTATGCTCAAAAGGAAATGTAATTGAGAGTAAAACAAGCAGAACTCAGAGTGGAAGAAACACGTCTGTAGGCTACATTGGAAGCGCTTCATCAGGAACGAGATGCAGAGGCAGCTCTCGCTGAAGCTAATATGTACGAGGCTGCGGCAAGCGAAATAGAAGAAGACTGCATAAGCGTTCGCTTCCCACAGACATTTCTCCCATTAGAACGCACAAGCGAGTATGTGAATGACCACAAAAACATGCAGCCCTGAAGCCTAACGAGGCTCCAGCGGACTCCACATTTAACCAACTCAAGCAGGAAGTTGAAATGCCTGACCCGAGATCTCCATACACGTTGCTGCCTTGCAAGAACAACGCAAACGACAGAGCATCTCAGCTACCTAAGAGCTTTGCAGTGCATGAACAACCACAATGGTCAAGTCCTCTGATTCACCCACAAGAAACCTCAAGTATTTCTGATCTTCCCAGATTTCTAGCTAGACGTGAGTTGCTCACTGGAGGTCTTACAAGGTTTAGCGACAAGCCAGGTGACTACTGGGCGTGGAAATCCTTGTTTGAAAATGCCATCCAAGGTCTACATATAACAGTTAGTGAAGAGCTTGACTTGTTGACTAAGTGGTTAGGCGACGAATCCTCACAACATGCAGTGCATATTAACTACCATTCTCTCGGTCTGAACAAAGTGTGGGAGAGACTTCAAGAGTGTTATGGATCTCCTGAGGCCTTAGAAAAGGCTATGTTTGATACGCTAGAACAGTTCCCCAGAATTACCAACAAGGAGCCTCATCTGCTACGGGACCTTGGTGACCTACTGTTAGAGATTGACTCTGCTAAGAGCGAAGGACACATACCAGGATTGCTGTACCTCGACACGGCACGTGGAATCCATCCCATAGTGGATAAACTTCCATTTGGCCTGCAAGACAAATGGATGACGCACGGAACCAGATACAAACGTTATTATTCAGTGTCATTCCCTCCATTTTCGGTCTTCGCCACCTTCATTAAAGATGAGGCCAAAATGAGAAATGACCCCAGTTTCATGTCTATGGTTCCACCCACCTTCACGACCTTCAAAGCAGACAAGTATCTGGAAAAACACGACAAATCAAAAATGCCTATCACAGTCCACAGAACAGAAGTGGTTAGCTCCGAACAAACGCCAAGTGCTGAAAAAACCATTACAGACCCAAGCAAAGAGTGTCCCATCCACAAAAAACCTCATCCACTCACAAAATGCAGGTTATTCCGGGAGAAGTCTCTGGAAGAACGTAAGGCTTATCTGAGACAAAATCAGATATGTTTCCGATGCTGTGCTTCTTCCAGCCATCAGGCAAAGAACTGTAAGATGGAAATCCACTGTTCAGAATGTGAAAGTAACTCACATATCAGTGCTCTCCACGCTGGTCCTGCACCATGGGCGACACACAGGTTTGCAGGACCTGCCTTTGATCACGGCGGGGAGCAAGGCTCAGCTTCACCCATTGCCACCTCTACATGCACACAGGTGTGTGGAAATAAGATCGGTGGACACTCATGTGTGTCAAGTTATGATCTGGTCTTCATGATTGACTACTGCCCAAACTTGAAAACGGCCTGATTCCCTCCAAAAGGACACATGGGACAACTCAGATTTGCATCATTCTCCTCTTTATTTCCAGTTATTGCAGAATTATTTCTGCTTCATTTAGCCTCTTGATAGCCTTCTGATGCTTCATTCAGGTTGAAAACCTTAACCTGTTACGCACGGCCCGCCCGGTACCGGGCGGAAAAACGCGTAATTTGCAGGAAACAACGTCTAAGGAATCTTAATATTGAATAAAACTATGAATGTTTTATATCCATGTAAAGGGAAGAAACTCAGCTAATGATCTTTTTAATTTTTTTTCTCCAAAAAAACCCCACAATGCTAGCACTCAGCCTCTGAATTAGCTACGAGCGAACATTTTTCCCTAAAACGGCACTTAAACTCACTCATAACTCCCTTATTACTTATCCTAGATGCACAGCCAACCACTCGTTTTTGGTGTCCTGGAGACACTGAGTCTAGTGGTGCCCTCCTCAACACTCAGTGATAAACATTTGCGACGCTATAAACGAAAGCGTACATCATAACATGTGGCGCTAGGTAGCTAAAAACGCTAACATGGCTTACCTTGGTCAAAACTGGTCTTCAATGGCATTAAAACGATAAAAAAACGATGCTGCAGTTAATCCATAGGTTCATCCTATGTATCTGTGCCTTCTTTGAAATTATTTCTGATAATCCATAAGCAATAAAACTGCCTTTTAGTTTCTATATTCCAGAAAGAGAAATTCTTCCAATTTGTTTTCAATTTCTAGACGCGAAGCCCCCACCTTTTCTCTTTACAATGAGTGTGTATGTGGGCCTCCCCCTTCGATTCTATTGGCTCTAACGGTCAGAAAGGTGTGTCAACGATCAAAATCGAGCAAGGGGGGCCAGAGATATGGGAAAAAAAACATTTTCACCCAAATCACCTCAGAGATGGGGTAGTTTTGGCTAAACCTCTCTAAAAATGTCAAATGTCACTTGTTTTGCATCAATCTTGATACAGGGTACTTATTATATGTTGTACTTTGGATTCCTAAAGCTTTTAGTCTACTAACCCATCATCCAAGGGTAGTTTTCACTATCTGTAAAGAATAATTTTTGGACGGACACTATAATTTACAGTTTTTTACTATGTAAAATCTGAATTTTCTTTAAGGCGAGACACCCCAGGTGAATAGGGTAATTTTTGTAACTTAAAGATATCAGCTAGAAATTTCCCCAGTTAATTACTTACAATAAGGCAATTGTTTTTTGTATTACAAGTTTTCTGAAATAGCATGTTTAAATATGCAAATGAACCATTATCTCATGAAATATGCGCATATTTGAACACATTTCAGGAACCGAAATCTGAACTTTGGATAAAGCCAGGATCAAAATTATTGTTTAATTTTGTAGTCACATTAGTATCTAAGGCTTTTACAGAAGGGATTTTGGATATCTCTTTTTATCACTCCATAAATCAGAAAATACTGTCAACAGCCCTAAAATATCAATTTTCACCATGTTTGTAGGTATAAAATGTTATATAATTCAGGCTATGAATGATATATGACCAAACCCTTCTGTAAAAGCCTTCATAATATTGATAGGAATATAATTGGAAGGTTTGGTGTATGTAAGTGCTACTGAAGTTGAAATTTCGAACTCAGAGTAGGAGAAAAAACTCATTTTGAGAAAACGACCTTTAAAGATTGCAGTGTGACGCTAGCTGAACCCTCCTGTTATCTGGATGATAGCTTGCGCATCAACGCACTCCGTGAAGGTATTTCATGTTCGGGGTCATTTGTTTTTTGTATAACCTTGCTTTGTGCAAGTGACACTTGTTGTCGTCTTCTCTGTGAACGTTTTTTTCGCCGTTATTTTGCCATTTTCAGATTTAAATTTCTAGCGGAAAGCTAACCAGGAAGTGCTTTAGCACACCACGTGACGCATCTGAACGAATCACGTTGTCAGAAATTGACACCAGCCAATGAGATTTCGTTTCTTGGTTTAAGACCCCTTTGCACTTTCACGATTGGTTGCTGATACAAAGGAAATGACCATATTTGGATCCGATGAGATTGTGCAGGAGACACGGAGCTTTCCAACGATACCTCTGATGACATGGTGCAAACAGCGGTCGCGGTACTTTATGTTACGTTAGAATGCTAATTTTTTGTGAATTTAGGAGAAATCTACAGACGCAAATAGACAAACTATAGTAAAATAAACACTTAAATGTGTATTTTGTACGTTTTCTTTCCAAAAGCCTGAAAGGAAACATGTTATGGAATCAAAATAGCACAAAATCTCAAAATTGACCAGTGCAGGAAAAACGATGTTTTTGCCTGCCGTGTCTCGCCTTAAAATAAAAAACATTTATATTGATTCTGACACTTCTACATCCAACTCACAGATGTAACCTTGCTTTGATAAAAGAAATTATTCATATAACCCTTTTAGAAGTTAAGTTGTAGTCATTTGTTTTGGGCATGTCATTTTCGAGCCTGAAACATGAAAAACAGGTTTGGTGCTTAACAGGTTAAACACAAAACATACTTTCATTCACTTCATCTCAAGTTATAATTAAACTTAACACTTAAACAAAAATAATTGCATCTCAACAAAGTAAATTATAATCCAGCATCTTATTTTTTAGCTTAACCTCATAAACTAGAAATAATAATTCATTTTAATAAACATGGTTCCAACAGAAAAATACATTTACAAAATATATCACCAGCAGCGTCTTTGGATGAATCTTTGAGTCCTTTCTCCTCTCCCACAGTGAATTGTTTGGTTCTCTGCTGAGAGTGTGCCTTCCCAGGTGTGTTGCATTAAGCTCCTTAACTAGGAGTGGCACACTCTTCCTTTGAGCCACCTCCTCAGTGGAAGCACAGACCCTAGGCTCCCGGTCTCCACCTGCTGGACTGGAGCCAGATTTCGACTTCTCTGGCTCTGCCAAAACACCTCCCACTTGAGCTCCTGGTTCCTGAACCCAAGGAGGTCACAACACTTTTTCTATTGAAGTTACAGAAAATGATTCACTGCTGATGAGTTTGTTGTATTTTCCCGCATTTTGCTCTTCAATGGGAAGCAGAACCACTATGCGCCAAACGTCTCTGTGAAGTACTGTGGCAGGGATTTTAGTTGAGAGTTTCTTGTTGGTTCCCATAACTTTTCTCCTGGCGGGTTGTTCAATAACCTTTTTCGATGGGACTGGGTAGTTTGGAAAGGTGCGGACATTTACATCTCTCACAATGCCCTTTCCATCGGTGTTAACACCAACCACCCTGGCAAGTCTGTATTGACCTCTTAAGGCATTCTGGTCTGCCACCCAAACAACATCTCCTACAGCTACATTCCGCTCCCTTGTGTGCCACTTATTTCTTACAAACAGATTGGGCCCTGCCAACTGACTCCACCTCTTCCAGAATTTGTCTACTTCGGCTTGGATTTCCCTTAATCTTTTGTAGGGATAGTTTTCAAATGTAAAGCTCCCAGGGTCTCCTTTTGGTCCAGACCTTCCAAGCAAAAGTGAGTTTGGGCAGATGTACCCTATGCAGTCCTCCCTGCTTTGAATCCTGGCATCGATCGGTCTCTCGTTAGCCAAGTTAGCTGCCATGTATAGGAATGTTTGAAATTCTCCCCATGTGAAGGTTCCATTTCCTCCAAGGTTGTTGAGGGCCCTTTTCACGACACAAACAGCTGCTTCAGCAGCTCCATTCCTGTGAGGTGAGTCTGCAGGATGAATTTTCCAGCTCCACTCTGTTCCATGGTTGGTAGCTTCATCCTCCAGCTCAGATTTTTCTAAGCAGTCCAGAAACATGTAGAGCTCCTTCAGGGCAGGTCTGGCTCCTACAAAGTTGCTTCCGGGATCTGACCACATTTTCTTCGGATGTCCCCTCAATGCAGTGAATCTTTTGTAGGCCAGAAGGAAGCCTTCAGCTGACTGGTCTCCAACAACATCTGCATGTATTGCTCTGGATGCCATACAGCAGAAGACAATGCCCGATACTTTCAGCTTTACTTTTTTCCTCACTTGGTCCTTCACCTCATATGGTCCAAACAGGTCCACAGTTGTGTATTCAAAGGGTCTTGCTGGATTTGTCCGCTCTGATGGCAGGTCACTCATGATTTGCTTGCACTTCCTTCCTCTGGCCTTTCTGCATATCACGCAGCTGTCCACCACCTTTTCAGCCAATCTTCTGCCTTTGACAACCCAGGCTTTCTTTCTCATCTGTAGGAGTGTTCCTGCCATTTCCTCGTGGTTTGCTCTGTGGGCCTTTTGATCAAGAAGTGTGGATATCCATAAGGTAGGATTGGTACTACACCTTTGTCCTCATTGAAGTATTGGATCCTTCCTCCACATACTAAGAGTCCCGACTCTTCCTCCTTATACACAACCAACCTGCTGAGAGTAATGTCTTTAAATATTACTCCTTCCTGGGCTGAAAGGAAAAGATGTCTGAGTGCATCTTCACATTGTCCAACAGAGAGCACAGTTTTCTTAGTTCTCAATTCTCTCTCTTCTTTTGAAGGAATTACCTCCGACTTTGACTTGTGGGGAGTTGGGTTCATCATCCTCCTCTTCCACTCCTTAGCAGCTCTCAGCACCCAGGCAACCACTCGGACCAGTTTATCCAAGCTGCTGAATTTCCTCACATCAATCAGTTGCCCTATAACTGAGCCAGCTGGTATTCTTCGGGTTCGAGTCTCTTTCTCACTCTCAGAGGGTTTTATAAGGGTTACAGGTTCTTTACCATCAGGATGCTTCATCTTTGCCTGAGCTCTGGTGAGTGCTGCTGTGAATGTTTTCCTTTGGATTTTCTTGATGCCCTCTTTTGCATTTGCCGCAACCTCCTTGGCTGACTTCTTTGGCCACTCCTCCACTGGCATTTTCAGAAAGGAAGGTCCTTTCTGCCACTCAGATTCCTCCTTGAGATCAGCAGGGGTCGCTCCTCTTGTTATGATGTCAGAAATGTTTAGGTCACCTGGAATCCACCATCAATCCTCAACAGATCCAGACTTTTGGATTTCACCTACTCTGTTGGCAAAGAATGTCTGATATCCATAACTGTCACGCTGGATTGCTCCCAACACAGTTTGACTGTCCAGGAGGTGGAACCATTGTCCTATTTCCATTCGACTGTGCTTTTCAATATGCCCTCTTAGACGAGCTGCAAAAACCGCACCACAGATCTCTGCCTTTACAGGGTCACCTTTTTGATTCAGCCGTGTGAGTTTTGCCTTGGATTCAACCAGTCTGATTTGGATACCTTCTTCCGTCTCCCACCTGAGGTATACCACAGCTCCAAAGCTTTTGTCACTTCCATCGGAGAATGTTATTCCCAAAGGTTTACCGATCCAGCTGGGTGGCGTCAAGCTTCTGTCGAAGGTGATTTGACTCAGTTGCACATACTCTTCAAATACTTGTATTGCTTCCTCCCTTAGGCCTGCTGACAGTGGATTATCCCAAGTTTCCCGGGTGGATTCTCCGCTTCCTGCCTCCTGGAACGCTTTTCTGACTAGTATGGCTCCCTTCTGTTTCAATGGTGTGACAAGGCCGATGGGATCATAGAGGCCTGCTACTTGACTTATTAGCTCTATTCTGGTTAAAGGGTCAGGAGTCTTTCCTGTCTTCTTCAAGGAGGTCTTGGCCTACTCTCGTTTTCCTTTTTCTCTTTGAGAAGTTGATGGAGAAGATATAGTTTGTCCTCCTCCACGAGGTAGCCAATCCCCAGAGCCTTATTGTCCTCTTCCTTCATTTGATTTGGAAGTATCAATACTCTGTCTTCTCCTGCAGATGTCACTTGGTTATGGTTCTCCTGCACTTGCCTCCCACTTTGCCCTGAGTGGACCCAAGGTTTAAGAAAGAATCCTCCAGCTTTCAGGAGTTCCTCAACCCCATTAGTGCACTCTTCTAACCTTTGTTGGTCATTGTGGGATGTCAGGATGTCATCCACGTAGCAATCTTCCTCCAGGACTCTTCTTTCCTCTTCAAGGTGTGTAAACACTGGTAGCCTTGATGTTTCTCGCATAGCCAACTGTGCTATGCATCCTGCAGGTCGATCACCGATGTTGACTCTTGTTATTGCGTATTGACTTATTTCTTCGTCCTGAGTGTCTCCATAAGAATCTGTGAAGATGCATTTCCAGGTCTTCCAGCCACACAGAATTATACATCTTCCTGATGTCTCCCAAAGCTGCATGCACTCCTCTTCTGAATCGGAGTAAAACTCCTCGGATTGGATTCAATACATCAGGCCCCTTCAGTAGAAGATCGTTCATACTGAACCCTTTGAACTTTTGGCTGCTGTTCCACACAAGGCGTACTGGTGTTGTCACATAGTGAGGATTTGGTGCCACCAAGTGGCTCACATACCATACTGGTCCTGTCCAGCTGTCCTTTATCTCTTTCGTGAGTTTCTTTGCTGCTCCTCTTTCCACCATTTCATGTACCTGTGCCTTGTAGGCAGCTTGCCAATCTGGCTCCCTCTTGAGTTGTTTTTCTGTCCTCAGAAAAGTTGCTTCCACTGCAGTCCTATTGTTGGGAAGAGAGATTGGGTCCTCGATCCAAGGGTACTTTGTATCCCAGTGTGGAGCACTACTGTGGGCATCCGCTGTAACGTAGTTAAGGCCTTGCTTTATGATCTCCAGCTCTTTTTCCTCAATTAATGTCATTTATTTTCCTCCAGGCTGACAATGACCACATCGACATCCTCCACATTTTGGTTCACAGGCTGCTCCAATACTGTTCCACTTCCACCAATCCAGGAACTCTCTGTCAACAGCTGTGCTTTTAGTTTCAGCCTGAATCTCTTCAGCTCCGATGATTTCCTCATATTTCACTGCGGCCATACGCATGGAGCAAGCGAAGTGTGTCTCAGACTTATGTGTTGTCATCTCCACTTCCTCAAAGAGATCAGGGTGAGCTCCAGCCACAGTTTTACCCAGTGGGCTGTCCCACAAAACGAGGTCTCCGACAATCTTCACCCTCTGTGGGACCAGTCTACCTTCTCGGTGGCTGATAAGTAGCTCAATGTTTTCTGGTCTTTTTAAATCCTCAAGTCTGACTTCTGGAAAGAACTTCTTCAGCTTTTCAGGTTCGATGACTCTTTGCACGTTGGCTATTTCATTGAGGCCATAACAAAGAAGTTGGTGCGCTTTCTCTGTACCTCTGGGTGTCTTGACTCTAACTCTGAGGAAATATCTTCTGCTGTTCACTCTCATTGTCATTCCTCCAACTCCATGGACCAATGTGATTTTTTCACTTTCCAGGTTTAACCTGTTGGCGGCTCTGTGGGTTATGTAATTGGTGTCTGATGCTAAATCTATCAGGGTTCCAACTTTCTGACCTGAATTTGCAGTAACTTCCAGCAGCATCATGATAACTGGTATCTCGTCCTGTCTATTTCCTTCCATCAGCACAGACCGGTCCTTTTCATTACAGTTTGTTATTGCAGTCATATTGGTAAAGGCGTTCTTGCATTTTTCTGCCATTTCGGGAGAGAGTTCAGCAATACATTTCACTTGCTCTTCTGTGAGTTTGGGTCTTTTCTTCAAGTCTTTCCCACCTTTGTCCAACTCACGTTCTCTGTACTCTCCTCTAGGACAGAGGAAAAAGTGGTGGTCTGAAGAGCTCCCATTCTTGCATTCTCTTTTCCTGCAAAGGTAGGTGTTTATACATTCATGTCCTTCTTCATGACATCTCAAACACCTCTTACAAGCTCCCACTCTCTTCACAGCATCTAACTTTTCGACCAGATTTAGGCTCTTGAACTGCTTGCAAAAGAATAGTTTCTCTTCATGCCTTTCTTCTCCACAGACAATACAATGTCCGTCTCTCCTGGTGGAACGTGTTGAGGAATATTTTCGTTCAAACTTCCTTTCAGGTTTCTCTGACTTTTCAGTTACTCCAAGCTGCTCCAGTTTTTCCAAGATCTCTTCTTGTGTCTTCAGAAACTCGAGGAGACTGTCAAAATGGTTTTCAACTGTCAAGTTATGATCTCGTCTTCATGATTGACTCCTGCCCAAACTTGAAGGCTCAGCTTCACCCATTGCCACCTCTACATGCACACAGGTGTGTGGAAATAAGATCGGTGGACACTCATGTGTGTCAAGTTATGATCTGGTCTTCATGATTGACTCCTGCCCAAACTTGAAAACGGCCCGATTCCCTCCAAAAGGACACATGGGACAACTCAGATTTGCATCATTCTCCTCTTTATTTCGAGTTATTGCAGAATTATTTCTGCTTCATTTAGCCTCTTGATAGCCTTCTGATGCTTCATTCAGGTTGAAAACCAGCAGCGTCTTTGGTTGAATCCTTGAGTCTTTCTCGTCTCCCACAGTGAATTGTTTGATTCTCTGCTGAGAGTGTGCCTTCCCAGGTGTGTTGCATTAAGCTCTTTAACTAGGAGTGGCAAACTCTTCCTTTGAGCCACCTCCTCAGTGGAAGCACAGACCCTAGGCTCCCTGTCTCCACCTGCTGGACTGGAGCCAGATTTCGACTTCTCTGGCTCTGCCAAAACAATGTGCCAAGATTTGCCTCGTTGATGTCTATCCAAAGGATCACTATGACAAGCGACTCAGAGCTTATGCTATCTTGGACGATCAGAGCAACAGGTCTCTGGCTAGATCTTCCTTCTTCGATATCTTTGGGATCGACAAAAACTCTTCTCCATACACTCTTAAGACGTGTGCAGGTGTTTCAAAGGTGACTGGGAGAAGAGCGAGTAATTTCATAGTGGAATCAGCAGATGGCCAATCCAGTCTGGCTTTGCCCACGCTTATCGAATGTGACATGCTTCCTGACAATCAAAATGAAATACCAACTCCTGAAGCCGCTCACTATCATCCACATCTCAAGGACGTTGCTACAGAGATCCCAGCACTCGATCCCAAGGCTGATATTCTGTTGACACTTGGAAGAGATGTTATTCAGACCCACAAGGTGCTCGAGCAGCGCAACGGGCCCCTAAATGTTCCATTCGCACAGAAGTTAGCTCTGGGGTGGGTTATTGTTGGTGATGTCTGTCTTGGTGGGGCTCACAACCCCGGACATGTAAATGTTCTCAAGACAAACATCTTGGAAAATGGAAGACCAAGCTACTTCCTTCCATGTCAAAACAGCATGCAGGTAAAGGAAAGTTTTGATTGCCAAGACCGCGACAGGATGGACTCTAAGGCAGACACCATGGGAGATACAGTCTTTCAGTCTACTAGCGCAGACGAGAAACCTGCCTACTCCATAGAACAGGGGTCTTCAACACGTCGATCGCGAGCTACCGGTAGCTCGCAAGCCCTCAATAAGTAGCTCGCCAAGCAAATCCAAAATGTAAAAAATACACAAAAAAAAGAAAGAAATGTAATTAAAAGAATCTACCCTATGCATAAACGAAACCTCAATCATAGCGAACTTTATCTACTTAATACAACTATATATCTATCTAACACCCCTCCTCCCCCCACCCCCCACAATGAATATCGACCAATTACGTTCTTGCTTGATTTGTGGGACCAGCTTTGCTCTCGGGAAGAAAAGCAAGGTGGGTCATCGCCACGGAGGAGCACACAGCCTCTGTGAGCGAGCGAGACAGAGAGAGAGAGAGAGAGAGAGAGCAAGAGGGGTAGAGAGAGCACACCTTTATCTATTTAATATAGTTGTAAAAAATAAAGTAAGAAATCATTCCAATGTGTACTATTAAAGGTAGGGTAGGTAAGTTTGAGAAACCGGCTCGAGATCGCTAGAATTTGAAAATACACAACCGGAGAAAATCTGCCACTTCCTTATAGAGCCCCTCCAACACACATGAACGCGCACATGACCAATGAGGGCACGAGATAAGTTTGTGCATAGATGGAAGGCTGACAGGCAGGTAGGCCATCCAGTTATTTTAGCCGGGCCGGCTAAAATGATTGGTCGTACTTTTTACAGCGCTACGGCTTCCACAGATGACATTTCTTTATGGATTTTTTGTCAAAGCACTTAAGATATTCACTGCTATCGGGATGTTAAGAGCATTCCATGGAATATAACAAAAAGTGTATCTCGAGCCGGTTTCTCAAACTTAACTACCCTACCTTTAAAACAGTTTAAAAAGGGAGTGATTAGTAAAATATGCATAAATAAAAAGAAAGAATGCTAACTAGGTAACATAAGATAAGAATAAACCAGTTTAAATGATTTGTTATTGGTTGTGAACATATTATAAAGATGTTTGGATTATTGAAAAGTATACAGCTCTCTTTCATATGAGTGTTGAGAGCTGTATCCATAAATTCATTTTGTGCTCAAAGTGCACCAGATTGATGCATTTAACTTCAACATTTACAAATAAATCTTCCCGGGGGTGCATGCCCCCGGACCCCCCCAGAGGATGTGAGGTCCACCCCCAAATAAAGCAGGTTAAAATAATTTAATTGCATACATAAAAAATAGAGAGGAGTAAAAGTAGCTCACGACTTCTTTTATTTTTTGAGAGTAGCTCTCATCCTAAAAAAGGTTGGAGACCCCTGCCATAGAAGAAAGAACCTTCCTGCAGATAATGGAGAAGGAAGTCTACCAAGATGACTCAAACAGGTGGGTGGCTCCGTTGCCCTTCTGCTCTCCAAGACCACGTCTCCCCAACAACAAACAGCAAGCAAGTCAACGCCTCTCCTCAGTTCGTCGCACGCTGAAGAAGCGACCTGAAACAAGACAACACTTTGTGGACTTTATGGAAAATATATTTGTCAGCGGTCATGCAGAACCGGCACCCCCACTCAAAGAACATGACGAATGCTGGTATCTTCCCTTCTTTGGGGTTTATCACCCTCATAAGCCAGAACAAATCAGGGTGGTCTTCGACTCGAGCGCTCAACACCACGGAGTGTCTTTAAATGATGTCCTTCTCACAGGCCCCAATCTCAACAACAGCCTGCTGGGTGTCCTTATGCGGTTCCGCGAAGAGTGAGTGGCAGTAACTACTGACATCAAGCAGATGTTCCATTGCTTCTTGGTACGAGAAGATCACAGGAACTTCTTATGCTTCCTTTGGCACCGGAACAACGACTTAGAGCAACCCATAGTGGAGTACCGCATGAGAGTGCACGTCTTCGGGAACAGTCCATCACCTGCCGTGGCGAACTACGCGCTCAGAAAGGCATACAAAGACCAAGAAGGAAGTGACTTTCAATCGTCACTTCTATGTTGACGATGGTCTTATCTAATTTCCATCGGAAAATGAGGCCGTTGCAGCTCTCAAGGCGGCCCAAGAAACGCTAGCTGCATCCAACTTAAAGCAGCACAAGATAGCTTCTAACAGCATCGAAGTGATGAAAGCCTTTCCAAAAGAGGATCTTGCAAAAGGCTTAAAAGACCTCGATCTTGGAGCACACTTTCCACCCATGTTACGAAGTCTAGGAATAAGCTGGGACGTTACCACTGACGAGTTCACCTTCCAGGTGTCCAGGGCAGAGAAACCTTACACTCGCAGAGGGGTGTTATCGACCATAAATAGCCTCTACGACCCGCTTGGTTTTGCAGCTCCAGTCAGCATTAAAGGTAGAGCCCTGCTAAGAGAGCTTACAACGGAGGCCTGCGAGTGGGACGAACCCTTTCCTGAAAAGAAGCTTAAAGACTGGTGTGAGTGGAAAGACTCTATCAAAGATCTGGAACATGTCCGCATTCCAAGGACATACACTGCCATCCCCCTGAGCCATCCCCCTGAGCAGTTCAACACACAGGGAGCTTTGCATTTTCTGCGACGCCTCTACACAAGCCATAGCAGCTGTAGCCTACATTAAAGTAACAGATGCAGAAGGCAAAAGTAAACTTGGATTTCTGTTCGGCAAGGCTAAGCTTGTGCCGCAACCAGGGACTATCCCCAGACTCGAACTTTGTGGGGCTGTTTTGGCGGTGGAAATTGCAGACATGCTTTCAGAGGAGATGGATGTCCAGTTTCATTCTCTGCGGTTCTTCACCGACAGTAAAGTTGTCCTCGGTTACATTCGCAATGAATCCAGAAGGTTCTATGTCTACGTAAGCAACCGCGTGCAAAGAATCAGAAAATCATCCCTACCAGAACAATGGAGCTATGTTCCCACAGACGCAAACCCGGCCGACATTGGTTAAAGGTCTATTCCTGCAAACGCCTTGATGTCCAGCATGTGGCTAAAGGGTCCGGACTTCCTGTTGAAGCCAAAACAGAAGGAGGGAGATACCGAACCATCCTTTGACCTGGTGAACCCAGAGTCTGACCCCGACATCCGTCCTCCCGTGACGTCTTGTGCCACTCGGGTTGTGGAGTCTCCCTTGGATCCGATTCGTTTCGAATCATTCTCAACCTGGAGATCGCTTGTGAGAACTATAGCAAGGCTGATCCACATAGCCAGGTCTTTCAAGCTAGAAAGAAATAAGAGCAAATGTCAGGGTTGGCACACATGCAAAGGTCTCTGCCCAGAAGATCTCGCCAGGGCCAAGGAAATCATCATACGCAGTCTTCAATGCAAGGCCTTCCCCGAAGTGTTTGCATGCATACAAGCAGGAAAAGAGACCCCCAAACAGAGCCAGCTCACAAGGTTGTCTCCTTACCCGGACGATGCAGGTTGCCTCAGAGTCGGCGGTCGTTTGTCAAAAGCTGATATTGTAAGTGACGAGAGAAACCCACTCATCATTCCTCACGGTCAACACCTGACTACTCTACTTATCAGACACTACCACCAACAAGTCCAGCATCAAGGGCGCCACTTCACAGAGGGTGCGGTGAGGTCAGCTGGCCTATGGGTTATTGGCGGAAAGCGGAGTATAAGTTCCATAATTCACAGCTGTGACCTGTCGCAAGCTTCGATGGAAAACCGAAACACAGAAGATGGCTGACCTTCCCTCGGAGCGCCTAAGCACCAGCCCACCATTCTCCTACGTTGGAGTAGATGTTTTCGGGCCTTGGACAGTAACTGCTCGACGTACTCGTGGAGGCTGCGCCAACAATAAACGGTGGGCAGTCATTTTTAGCTGTATGAGTGTCAGAGCCATACACATTGAAGTGATCGAGTCAATGGAGTCTTCCAGTTTCAGCAACGCGTTGCGGCGATTCATCTCCATCCGTGGCCCAGTAAAACAGTTGAGGTCTGACTGTGGGACCAACTTCCTGGGCGCACGTAAAGAGCTTGGTATCGACTCAAGACACTGCAACAACCAGGCGATACAGGACTTCTTGAGTGACAAAGGTTGCACATGGGTGTTTAACCCACCTCACGCTTCACACATGGGTGGTAGCTGGGAGCGCATGATTGGCGTGACAAGACGTATACTCGACTCAATGCTTATGGGCATTTCATCCCTGCAGCTGACCCATGAAGCGCTATCCACTTTCTTGGCAGAGGTGACAGCCATTGTGAACACAAGACCTCTCATCCCAGTGTCCACCGACCCAAGCTTTCCTATCATCTTAACACCAGCTACCCTCCTAACCCAGAAGGTTGGCATTCCATCAATACCTCCTGGTGACTTCAAAGACAGTGACCCCTACAAACGCCAGTGGAAGCAGGTGCAACATCTCGCAAACGCTTTCTGGCATCGTTGGAAAAGCCAATACCTCTCTACCCTACAAGGCCGCAGGAAATGGCAATCGGAGAGACCTAACCTGCAAGAAGGGGACCTTGTGCTGCTGAAGGACAGTCAGGTCCATCGGAATCAATGGCCAATGGACATGGTGGTCAAAACCTTCCCCAGCCACGACGGAAAGGTCAGGAAGATAGAAGTCAAGGTTGCCTCTGGAGGAGCATGCAAGGTTTTCTTGAGGCCCATAACGGACACTGTCCTCCTCCTTCCAAACACTAATGATAAGAACAATCAAAAGAAAATGTAATTGTGACATCTCATAGATGTCAAGCGGGGAGTGTGCTGTCTAAGACGCTGTCTTACTCCAGCCAGCAGGTGGTGCTGTTGCTTTTTGTTTCTTCTTCTTTTGTTAGTACCAGCCAATTGGAAAGACTTACATCAAAAACATAGGAAGTGATACCCACATGTGAGTCGTGGTTGAAAGGGACAGAGAGGAGAATATTATTGTTTGAATCTGCATCCATCCTTCTTTGCTAATGTTGTTGAAAGCATTGCTTGTAAGTATTTTGGGCTTTTGTATATATTCTTAAGAGGATATCAACGATTATTTTGAGGTTTCAATGTTTAAGTAGATTGCTATTCATTGATGTTTGATGTATGGTTAGCACATGTTTTGTAGTGTGTATTACACAGCACTTTATATGCATATTTTGTGATGTTTGTGACGTAATTAACCGTTGTATATATATTTCTGCATCACAGCTAAGTGCCTAATTTCAATGTATATTGTGTTTCTTTCAGTTTTACTCTGTTGACTTGTGGATGTAAACATCTTATTAAAGAAGATAAGGACTTTCCTGGGGAGAAAAAAGTTCCAATCTCTGATTGGCTGGGCGAATTGCAAACCACGCCTCGTAAAACTCTGAAAGGTTTTTGTGAAGCCGCCATTTTATTTGCTCGCATTAGCATTAATAGCATTAGCATTAGCCCAGCGCAACAAAGAAGAGAGACGTACTTATGTCAACACAAAAGAAAACATGGGAGCGGTGGAGTGATGAGGAGGTGTCTGCGCTTCTGGCGATTTACTCGGAAGGCATCAGTAGAAGCTGCTGGGAAGACTCCCAGCAGCTTCTACTGAAGCCAGTCCCCAACTCCGGGGACTTCCGACCGGGGACTTCGGGTGGCAGTATATGCCGTGAAGTTGTTTGCGGCCTGCCAGTAAACCCAAAGCAAAAGAAGAAGAAGAAGTGACGTCAGCGGCTCCCTCAGGGACTTATTCCGGTGTGAACGCGATTTACTAGATAGTTCCAGGAAATAAAAGATCCGGGGAAAATTCCGGGAACTATTCCTGGGAAAAGTACTTGGTGTGAAAGCGCCTATTGAAGCTCTCACTCAGCAAAGCTCATTTGGTTAAAGTGCTCAGCAGTGACCCTAAATCCCCCAAATTTCCCCTCCAGCACACTGTTGGTATTGAGCGTTAAAGCATGAATGGGCACAAACGCACCGCATTGAGTCAGCTTGAGAGCCTCTTCAGCCGTCTCAGTTCGGTGTGCAGGGTTCAATTGAAAGCTCTCAACAACCTGTAACCATGAAACAGACCTGAGTTTGTTTTAACGATCCAAGCAGGTAAGGTGTGAAAGCACACTATGGGGTCGGGTTCTTGTTTTTCATGTAAATAGATTTAGTTTAAAGCATGTTTTTAACTGACCAAGTCAAATGTTCTGCCTCTATTTTTACACACCTTGGCAGAAAAGGCTGAATGTGTGAATCAGTCTAAAATAAACTAAAATGTGTGTAGTCATGGTAATGCAGTAACAAGTCACCTAGTACAACAGTGTGGTGCATTCATGTGTTTTTATCTTTAGATGTTAGACAACAAAAGAGCTTTGATACAAAGGAAGAACACATCTGGCTTTCACAAACAGCATTGGTCACCTGCATTTGGCAGCCTTTTCAAGGCTTTCACAGTGCACACCTTTAGACTTTGTTGTAGCAAACACTGTGGTGGTGGCTTAAAGCCCACCTCCGCTACGCGCCGTTCGTTAGGTGAGCCTGGTTAGATTTAATAAAAGAAGGAATTCAAAACACCGGAATAAAGGTTATAACAATAATCTGATTTTACTGGTAAAAAACAAAACACTTATACAAGTTTACAGAGTACTCTGGACTTCCAGCTCTACTGCTATGCGATACAGGTATCGGGACCAGCCAGTCAGAAACAGGAAGCATTTACATGAATAAACAACAGTATTCATATACATATTTTGGGGCGGAGATGTGTTGACTCTTCCTTCCCATTTTACTCCGAAGCGAATCAGAGAGTCCGTGGGGAGGAGCTGTGTGAGCTGCTCACTCCCCCAGGTGTTTTTACTGGTTGGATTCACTTCTGGTCGGGTCCAATACAGCGAATCAGAGTTCTGGGAAAAAGTATGTTTCTTCTGAGATCTTTGGAAGTACACAAAGACAGAGTCAATCTTTATCTCTGCACCTGTAATCACTCCTTTACTTTCCCAAGGAATATTTCACACAAACTATTCTTTCCCAGACAACCAAACATTGTACACAGATATATTGATGCCCAGAAAGGACCTTGGAAAGAATATGTGTGTGTGCTGGTGGGAGGAGGTGTATGTGTGTGTAGCAGGATATCTGGGTCAGTGAGTTGTAAGTGAGAAGACAATATATATGGGATTACTTAAAACAGTTCAAACAATACATGTTCACTACAATACAGTTCAAAATAATACATGTTTACTTCAATACAGTTTAGAACCATATCTGTTTACTTTAACTTCCAGAATCTATTTCCGTCCCTTCTCAAGGGCATTCATGTTCATACAAAAAATAATAGTAGTTGTGTGAAAAACTGAAAAAGCTTGAGATAAAAGTTCAAACTGACTCAATCTAATCAAAACCAAACAGGGTTTCCTGTTGCTTCGGTATAACCTTACCAGAAAGGCAGTGACAAAGCAAACCCACAACAACACACTGTTTTTCGGCTGAACAAATAAGGACAGTAGAAGCTGATAGATGTACACCAATGGAAGCTCATTCAGCTTCCCACAGCAGAGACTGTGCTGGCATCAGGTCAGAGACTCCTGCTTCATCCCTGCTGTGAGAGAGCTAAAACCACATCAACATGTCACTGCTTATCTACAGAGACAGGTAGTAGAGATGGGTGAGTCCTGATTCATCCGGATCATTAACCCGGATTCTAGTAATGAGTTTGTCGTGACGAGTCTCCCCTCCTGCATACCCATTATTTTCCACAGTAAACACTCCAGTGAAAATAAGTGTTTCTCTCCATCTTTCAGTCCTAAAAGAAACAGAATCTTCACATTTTAGTTTGAGCTTCACATTTTGCAAACCGCCGCTGCCTGTGGGAGTAAAATATCATCAAGTAGATTAGAAACGGGTCACGTGCTGTTTTCCAATTTTGTGGAATTTTAGGAAACCTCTCGTTTCCCACAGAGCCCCAGAATAATGTGTTAGTCCAAAAACATGCTTGGTTAGTCATTGTTTTAAATCATGCAGTTGCACTGATCACATGCAGACATACATTCACACTCACACTGTCAGGTTATAAGGTCAAGTTTGGTCAGGTTCACCCCAGAGTCAGTCATTGACAGTGCTTTTCTCAAGTCACACTCGATTAACCCGAGTCCTACACCTTGTGACGTACAAATAAAAACTATAAATTGCGTCACTCGCTACTCTCTTTATAACATGTAAAATCACATTACAACGTACCCCAGTCCATCTGCCTAGCCTTTAGCAAGTAGGATAGCTGCCAGAAGTTGTCGTTTGGCTCAGGGGAGTGGACGCTGATCAGTGAAACTTCCTGCAGACTCGTGCGGATTCAGAGCCGTAACCGTAGCAGATCCAGAGATCCAGGCAGACTCATCATGCACGAGTCAACAGCAGACTCAGATTCGCAAATCCTGACTCACTGAATCAAGGGAAGTTCTTCACTTCCTGCAGACTCGTGGGGACTCAGAGCCGTAACCGTATAGCAGATCCAGAGATCCAGACTCGTCATGCACGAGCATAGCAAAGTGTGGGGAGAGATTTCAACAACAGTAACATGACGTTTTTCAAATGTACACCATTCGCAGCCCCGCCTCCAGCACCCCTACTTCCCTCGGCTATTGTTAGTAATTCTTGAACCCTGAGAGCAGGACAGACTGAAAAGAGTCAAGGGAAGGCAGCATTTAATTATACAAAAGATGCGGTGGTGTCCAAATGAAATGTGCGAGTGGAGGCTCTCTCCCCATGCGTCCGGTCAGCCGAGGTCAGGGAAAAAGAGATCGATTCTTGGCTTGCTCTTCCTGTTGTCATCTCTGGTCTTCTTCTATTGGTCGACGGGGGCGGGTCCAATACAATTCCTGCCTTTTTCTGTTGCTAAATTACATCATTCTGATGTCTGTGGTTATTTAAACATTCCCTGATAAACGTTATTTCAGCATCAATAAATGAGTGTTAATCCCAGTGTGTTTAGTGTACAACATCACATGTCATTTCCCCTTCAATTCACGGTTTCAAAACGTTAGCCACAGGCTAATGCTAACCGGAAATGAAGAATTTTCAGAATAAAAGTGTTAAGTTAATAGTTAGTGTGAACTTCCGTTTTTTTCAGAATAAAACTGCTTTAAAGGGGACCTATCATGCAAAATGCACTTTTGTACGTCTTTGACACATGAATATGTGTCCCCGGTGTTCCAGGGAACTCACCAAGTGTCAGAAAACACAACCCTCTCTATTTTCCTCCATACCCAAATCTCTAAAAACGGGGCTGCAACGGATCTGATAAAAACTAATCCAGATTTGAACACGTTACTGACGTTAGGACGGTGGCGCTACGGCTATTGTGTCAACTCTCCACCTATCAGGGGAATGTGGGGTTGGGCCACGGCCGGCCATTGCCGCTCGAAAGCACTGGAGACGCTGTAGTACATATGCCAGGCCTGTAAGTGGCGCTGTAGTCTGCCACAAAAGCAGCGAAGAACACTTCCCGTGCATGGTTGCCCTTCTGTTTATTCTCCGCTGTGGCTCTTTATCTCCCTCCCTGAGGCAAGCATTTGCTCCTGCTGCTGTAATTCAATGCAATCCTTCCCCGTCGAGGCAAGCACTGTAATTCTCTCCGGTTAGTCCACCAGCAGATGACAAACACCCACCTCTCCGCCTCTTCCAAGGAACGAGGGGACCGTGCGGCAGAGTTTCAGTATATTTTCTTTCGCCGGTCAAGATGTCCGTTAAAGTTTAAATCTTCCGGACAAAATTAGAAAAGTGCCGGTCAAAGGTCTTCTTTGTTATTTATTGAGCTTTAAAACAAATGAATAACGACTCTATATAATAATATAATAAAACACGGAGGATGGAGATCTCCCCCCTCTTCTGACAGCCCAGCAGCTGATCAGAGCACGCTCCCCTCTCCTGCAGGGGGGCATGGTCAGCTGCAGCTCACAGAATCAGCCCCCTGCAAAAACAGGGCTGGAAAGAGTAAATGGAGTGAAATAAGGCATAGCTAAAATGCAGGATCTGTTTGGTATTTTGAAAAAAAAACTATATTTATATACTTTATATAGGTATGGCCCTACAATATATTGTTCAAATATAGCATGATAGGTCCACTTAACAAATCTAAATATAATAATGAACTACTCATGTTTCTGGTAAAGAAACACACTAATGTTATGGATTCAAAAACAACTAACATCATGATACTGTCAAAGTGAATAATTTCCTCGCAATACTGCCTCTGGCTGACAATGCTTAGATATTATCAAGCTGAAAAAATGAATACAGAATTCCAACATACTGTCATGAAATGTCTTTCTATTATGAATTTAAATTACCCTTGTGAAACTAGTCTTGTGTTCATTTCTATCCCCATAATGACCTAAACAATAAAGTCTATGGCTTTTACTTCTAATTATTTACCAGGCTAGAGAAAGGATGTTGTCTAAGTTAAATTCTGTCTCATTACATTACTATGTTTTAGCTTAACTTAACTATAATATGTTCTTTCTACACTGTAAAAACTGTTGCTTTGGTAAAACTTAAAAAATATGTGTCAAGTGATTCCAAGCAATTTTAAGAGTTTAGTCAACTTTTGCAATTTTTGAGTTGGTGAAATGTACTTTTTTTAGTTTTCCTCTACTCAAGAATGTGTTACTTTGCTAAAACTTAAAAAATATGTGTCAAGCGGTTCCAAGCAATTATAGGAGTTGGGTAAACTCACTAATGTGATTTTTTCTGCATATGAAAAGATGAGATGAGCCTACAATTAAAAGCCCAGATATTAAGTGTAACCAATGCAAATAACAATCTGCTAAGAACCACACGAGAATAAAGTAAATTATAAAACACAATTGAGTTGCCGGAACCTATATACGAACTCTTCCTGATTTCAATCCAACCCTTTAAATATTTGATAGCATTGAAACATTGCAGATTAAACAAATAAATAAAAAAAGGGAAGGTTATGGACATGTTAATACATTTTATTAAAATGTGATTATTTCAAAACAGTTGTCATAAAAGAGTAAGAAGTTTGTTTAAAAGCACAACACATTAACATACATGGAGACACATGGTTATTACTTGATGGTTATTCCAACTGCATCTGGCTCGTGGGCAACGTATCACTTCATGCTGTGCATCACGAGCCTGTTGCACTTCGACCTGCACTCTGTTCCCTGTAAATACGAATAAAACACTAAATTGAGTACAAATCAGGACACACCATGTGTTTTCCTCAAAACAAAAATCAAATCCGTCTTGAAAACATAACGAGCCAGTTTACATTAGCTGTTAACAGACGGTAACAGACGGTATTCACATGCATTACAAGGGGTTTAAGCCATCAAAAAAAGGCTGGTTTGCAAGAAAATGAACCAAATAGTCATGATATTGATATAGTTCATAAAATGTCCAACTACTTCTTTTTAACCCCACCTCATGCTCAGAGATTTATATAAAGTGGCACATGGGTCCTAGAATAAAAAGATCAGACGATTATTTCAACTTTTATCTTGATAAGTGAGAGCGCAGGCCAGTCTACATGAATGCAGGGCAAGGCACGTTTCTGTCCAAAGGTTCCATGATGGAGTCGATAATGTTTTAAAATATCACATTGAGTGGTGACACTAGTGCTGCATAGTTTACATCTCCATCCCATCTGTGATTCAAAAAATAGAAATGGGTACGTTTACCTGATGCTCATTATATTAGTATGTAAACATAACACGTCTTGAATTAACCTCTGAAACAACAACTTGTCTGACACACTCAAGGGCTTACCTAATGTGAACCTGAAGTCCATAGCAGGAGGCTAAATGTCTTCAAGAGGAGGTGTGACTGTTTTCTGGTGAGGCAAATGAAAGAACAAAATAGTTACATGATGACAATGTAACAATCATTTCAGTACAATTAATTAAAACATATTTAATTCAATTAATGGAATCAAACATTAAAACACAAGTATCATTTAAAACGGTATTGTATTTATATACATTTATAAGGATGGCATTTATTAAGGATGGTATTGTTAGATACCAGTACAATTCCATGATTCTCTACACAGCAGATCCTAATTACTTCAATATACACTCCTTTATCTCGTTTGCATACTGTCTAACATCTACTTTATGTTGTAGTAAAACATCTCCTTAATAAAACTGTATTTATTGATATTTCTCGCTAAAGACTGCATTTTACTGTACTACATTGAACACATCTTGCTGACGTTATACACATAGATATATATAAACACTAGATGACTCACCCGCGCTGCTGGCCAATGGAGACCGACGTTGCCACATGGCCGCCATCTTGCTACAGGCAGTTCTCTCATTCATAACATTATGGTTTACTATTTAAATAACCATAGCTTGCTCAATTTTCAACCAATTTTCAAACGGTTTGTTTTTTTATAAACATCAAAGATGTAGTTATGATACTGCATACTTATAATCATGGACTTTCATATGAAAATAATATTAAGCAGATAAAGCAATAGCTATACACATACACACAAGGTATTTATATTAAATATTTGCCGGTGTATATATTTCCATTTATTTTATTATATTGTTAATATTTAAAATAAATTATAAAATTAAAATATATTTATATTTTATATATAAAAATCGGTCTCATGTTACCACTCTGTAAGCCAAGAGTTGTTAATTTAGCAATGCCTTAGCTTGAAGAACAGGGACACAACTAATGACAATAGCATATGGTGGTATATTATTTAGATATTCACACCTTTATCAGAAGAACCAAACCAACATAAAATGAGCTCACAGACAGGCCAGTTCTCTCATTTATCACAATTATTTTTTACATGAGATCTTCATATCGTCCTAGTTTTGTATTTAGTTTCTAGATTTGTAAACAAATCCAGAACCTTTGAAATACGTTACCACTTCACAGCACGGTGCGCTGAGTTCTTGTAGTCGAAAAAATCCCAAGAATAATATAAACTGTACCCTGTGTCCTTTTGCGTCCTTCTGTAGTCCATTTACTGTTGTTTGTCTTGTCTTACCCCGGCTGATATCTCACTAAATCCAGTTTTAATTGTTCCCTATATTGCCCCTATGCCCTGTAAGGTGTCCTTGGGTGTTATGAAAGGCGGCCCCCCAAAATAAATGTATTATTAAGAAGAACAACTTGGTGTGGTTTCTATTCTCCTAAAAAATGTTTACGTTCTCCAACAGAAAACACAACTCAGCGTACTTTTAAGAAATTGATCTTAATAGGCTTGTCCCCTTATAAGGCAGAAATATGTTTTGAGGCTCTGGACAAAAATGGCTATTTTGATTGTAAAGGTTGCCAACCCCTGGGTGTAGTTTCAATGTTTGCACATGTTTATTCAAGTGTATGAGTGACATAGAGCAAGTGAGATGGCCAGTGGTTCTCAAACTTTTTACACAGAGTACCACCTCAAATGATATTGGGCTCTCCTAGTAACACCATCATAGACCTTCCTGGGTACCACCGAGATAAAGGATTTAATATGACAAGCCATATGATGCTCTCATTTGTTAGTGACATTCCACATGGAGATAAGATAAGATAAGATGGTACTTTATTGATCCCAATTTGGGAAAACATTTTTAGTTACAGCAGCATAAGGGACAAGGCATTTTACAATAAATTAGAAATAAGCAAGAAAAATAAAGAAAGAGGAAAATATACATGTTGAGGCTGGCAGGATATTATATATATCTAATATACATATACATAAATATAAGGCATATGGAATATTAATGTTAAATATTGAACAGATTATATATGTGTAAAATGTACAACGTGGTTATATTCAAGAGAAACTATGGAGCAGAGAGTTATCTTCCAGCCAGAGGTGATTTGTTGTACAGTGTTATTGCAGTGGGCAGGAATGTTTTCCAGTATCTGTCCTTGTGACACGGGAGCTGCAGCAGTCTGTTGGAGAAGGAGCTGCAGCAGTCTGTTGGAGAAGGAGCTGCAGCAGTCTGTTGGAGAAGGAGCTCCGTTGACTGTCCAGCTGCAGGTGGAGAGGGGGGGGGGGTTATCCATGATGGACAACAGCCTGTTCAGTGTCCTCCTCAGTGTCCTCCTCTCCACCACAGCTTCAAAGGGGTCCAGCTTGATGCCGATGACTGACCCAGCTTTCCTGATCAGTTTATTGATCCTGCTGGTGTCACCGGCTCTTATGCTGCCCCCCCAGCAGACCGCAGCAAAGAAGAGTGCACGAGCCACCACAGACTGGTAGAAGATCTCCAGCATCTTGCTGCATACGTTGAAGGATCTCAGCTTCCTCAGGAAATAGAGTCGGCTCATCCTCTTCTTGTACACTGCGTCAGTGTTGATCCTCCAGTTCAGCCCATTGTCTAAGTGCACTCCCAGGTATTTGTAGTCCTCCACAACAGCCACATCCTCTCCCAGAATGCACAGGGGCAGAGGAGACGTCCTCACCCTCCTGAAATCAATGACCATCTCTCTGGTCTTGGCCACATTCAGAATACTCACAACAGGCTGAGGTTCATCTTCCGCTCTTCTTGAAGTGGTTGTGCTTCTTGTTGCTTCCGGCTAAAATAAACATAATTAAAGACATTTTGAGTGTTTAAAATGTGCTGTAATACACAACACATTATTTATTCCTAAACTTGCAGAAAGAAAAACTAAAGTGTGACATTTAATCACATATTTATATATCAATCTTATACACCTTGAATTCTTGTTGGCCAATGATACACATACCCTTTGAAGACGAGCTGGGAAGCTGAATACTGTTGGCACAACACCATCTTTAAGTCTGTCTGCCCCGTCCGGTCAAAGTCCTCACTCCTGAAGTGATCACTGAAACTTCCCACTGCCTCCTCCTCTCTCCGGTTTTGGAAAACCTTAAAAACATGAGAAAGGTAGCCAGATATATAAATTATTGTCAACATTTTCCTCCCTTCTTTCCTTTAACATTAAGGGTAAGGACAAAAATACACATCGAAATTATCATATTTTTGGGGTAATTGTATGTATGTAATGTATGTATACTTTAAGAATAAGACAACCACACTAAGAGTTATAAAAAAAAGTGTCCAAAAGACACATTAAATAATTGTGTAAAGAAATGGTAGCAACATATTCTAAAGAGGCTGGGTCAACAACAATCTTGCAATACTATTATCTCACATAGCCCCACTGCTCCTGTGTAGCAGGACTTGTAATGTACATACATCCACTAAGTAATGAACGATTATCCTAATTATAGTCATCATATTGTCATATCTTACACGTGAAAGGTGATTCCACGGGTTCTTGTTTCAGACTGCGGCGATTAGAGCATCCGTAGGCTGCACAAAAGTCCGGCATAGTCAGGTACTTCTGTAAACACAAAGCCAGCCATTTCCTGGATCATAATGTATCTAAATGTAAGATGTTTTAACAAGCCAAACCACTTGGAAGAAATCATGTGTAACTTAAGTTATGTTGAAAAGAAAGAGCAGTTCTGCCTCTCCCACTGGTGTAAAGTTGCTGGGTCAACTGTGTAATACTAGGTCTCACTCACAGCCTCTTGTTATTAGCCAGCTAATAAATACAACCACACATACACAAAGAAAAGCTGCAATTTCAACATGTCCACGCATCCTGTATCATAGCCATGTTAATGTTTATAATAAACCAAACCGTTTGTAAATCAGTCAAGATTTCAGCGAGTTAAGAGTATTTCTGTGCAGATCACTCACCTTACTACAGCTACCATAGCGCGTACCAGAGTAGCTGTTGACTGTAGCAAGATGGCGGCCGGTGAGCTACGCTGGAAAATCTCCCATGAGCCATCTAGTGTTTATATATATCTATGGTTATACATGCATTCTCGCCCAATACACACTTTTACTGAATTGCGCCTGAATGCACCTTAACTGAAGTCACCTCCGTCACTTTCTACTGAGAGCTAACGTTAACTCTCCTGCAGATTCCAACATGGATGTGCATCTATAGCGTTGCATAAGCATGAAAAATATAGTTTGCACTTAATTTTGTATAATAACAACTCGATGCTGTAACTGCAGACTATGAGTTTAAATTGGGTACACTAAGATTGTAGAAAGATAATTCATTGCTCACAGTAAAACAAACGGTGAAATACATACAGAGGAATTCATATGAAATAGGCGCATTGGTAACTTACCCCGACATAACCGCTGGGTTATAAAGTAGTAGGGAATAGTTTTAACGGAGGTATTTTACCGCACAACATGCACGGCAGGAGAGCCTCTGAGCCCCGCGGCCGCATCACGGTGCCCGGGCCAACGCTTAGAGCGGCATAGGGGAACAGTTTGCGGAGTTGATTCTTAATACGTACTCTTAACTTAACCACTTTTAACAGAATTGCGTCGGTAAGCACTTGATGCAAACTTTGCCCAACAACTTTGCGCGAAGAAATAGACTACATGAGCACGACAGGGCTGAGTCTAACTTTAACAGCAGTAATGGCGCTGGCATGCATTAAAATGTCGATGTTTAGTTCAAAACAGTGAATACAAGAAAAGTAAATAACACATGCTAGTTAAAAAGCAGTAATTAATAACTCAGGTGGCATGCTTACTTGTTTTACGATGGTTTGAGGAGGATCCAACGCAAACACGTGTCCAACTGCTGAAGAACCGCTGGACAGGAAGTCTCACACCGCGGTATTCTCGTTTGAGGGCGTGGCATGACCGTGGCGTTGACAAAAGCATTTTTATTACGTTTTCCAAAACGTATTTTTAAAGAAAGTTCAGAAAAGGTGATATTAATTTACAAATTAATGAGTTCTTAAAACATGTTCTCATTGTTGCTTACGTGTTACTTATTTAAACGCACATTGAAAAAAAAAAAATGTAGGGCAAGTAAATTACATAAAAAAGTTTTGTTGACTTCACCATCGGAACTGTTTTTACAGTGTACATTTCAAACCCCACTTACTCTAATATCTGTTAAAAAATCCACATTACAAAATTGTTTCATCATCACAGGTCAATTTCTTTGATATTCCCATTCTGGAATTACATCTCTCACAGAAGCCCCTTGGCCACTGCTTCTGCATCTGCGTTACCTGTTATAATTCAATCAATATTTAGAAACATGTCAACATTCATCAAACAGTATCTTATCCTGTTAAGCCCCAACGCCCCCGCCGGCGGGTCCTTTTTTTTTTTTTCACGACACTTCTTAATATTTTAAATATATCTTTTCAAAAACTATGAATGTGTTATACCATTCTAACGGGAAAAAACTCAGCTAACTGATGATACGAGCCATTTTTACCGAAACAAAACACAAGTCTCACAAGAAGCGTTAGCATTAGCCCTTAGAGAAAACGGGCTAATGCTACTTCAGGAGCTAACTAGCAAAAACGATTTTTAATAATTATATGTTCTGCACAAACTACATATCATCTGAAAGCTGATACTCCACTGATTATTTTGATATAAGTATCATCACTGGATGACAAGAACTCACTGAGCTAGCAGCCAGAACATAGCAAATAAACAACATCCGTTTTCAAATCCATGACAATAATTAGGTCTTACCTTGATTCTTTTGTGATCAAAAGTTGTGTTCAACGGAATAAAAAGGCTGCTCAAGGTTAATCCAATGTCTCTTAGTCACTTTAGAATTGTTCCTGATAATCCATCATTACATTCATGGCAGCAGAGTAGGTATAAAGTTTTTCAGTCCGGGTCTAATGCAGTCTCCCACGAGGTTTACGCAAACCTCTTACTCCTCCACGTAAGTGTGTAGCGGGACTTACTAACTGCCACTCGATTCTATTGGCTCTAACGGTTCAGAAAAGGTGTCAATCACCCATATCGACCAATGGGTTCCAAAGATAGGATCTTGCGTAGTATAAACAACACCCGCTCCGGCTCCATTACGTATTACGCAGCAAGACTGCAGCAGGACAACACCACGAGAACAGCACAACACACACACCTACACACACAGTTTGCTCATTTCTTTTACATGTGCTCACAAATGAGTATGAGTCCGGAGCTGCAGCAGAAAGCCCTGACACACACTACCACACACACACACACATTTAAAAAAAATATTTTTTTTGGGATGGAATGAATACCTTTAGTGATAATTCAATGTAGTACAATGATTTTTATAGTCTGGTACCTGAAAAAGGTCAAATGGCACTGATGGAACCAGATGTACCCAAATGTGCCCAAAGCTTATTCCGCCTGGACTTTTTTTGCTAAACCTCTCTAAAAAGGTCAAATTTCACTTGTTTTGCATCAATCTTGATACAGGGTACTTATTATATGTTATACTTTGGATTCCTAAAGCTTTTAGTCTACCATCCCATCATTCAAGGGTGGCTTTCACTATAAGTAATGGTTTTTTTTTAGGCGGAGGTAAGAATTTACCTTTTTTGCTATGTTCCTTCTGAATTTACTCTGACTGAGAAAAATCTATATTGATTCTGACACTTCTACATCCAACTCACAGATGTAACCTAGCTTTGATAAAAGAAATTATTAATATAACCCTTTTAGAAGTGAAGTTGTAGTCATTTGTTTTGGGCATGTCATTTTCCAGCCTGAAACCTGAAAAACAGGCTTGGGGCTTAACAGGTTATAGACATGGAGCAGGTTAATTCTAAAACTGTCAATCAATGGTCAGATTGAACATCCGAGTTGGGGCGGCAGGTTTCTTTCAGTCCCTAAATGAAAAATGTTGATTGTGAATTTGACAGCCATGTTGATATAATACATTATACACACACTCCCCCTTTTTACACATGAACTCATGTGGAACAACATCCTGTATGGGAAGAAAACCTTCAGGTAATCATTGGTTATAAGAAAATACCAAACATTATTCACAAATGTACATCCATTATTTTCCACAGTAAACACTCCAGTGAAAAGAAGTGTTTCTCTCCATCTTTCAGTCCTAAAAGAAACAGAATCTTCACATTTTAGTTTGAGCTTCACATTTTGCAAACCGCCGCTGCCTGTAGGAGTAAAATATCATCAAGTAGATTAGAAACGGGTCACATGTGTGGTTTTCCAATTTTGTGGAATTTCAGGAAACCTCTCGTTTCCCACAGAGCCCCAGAATAATGTGTTAGTCCAAAAACATGCTTGGTTAGTCATTGTTTTAAATCATGCAGTTGCACTGATCACATGCAGACATACATTCACGCTCACACTATCAGGTTGTAAGGTCAAGTTTGGTCAGGTTCACCCCAGAGTCAGTCATTGACAGTGCTTTTCTCAAGTCACACTTGAGGGTCAAAGGTAATTTGGTCTCAGCCTTTTTGGCCATGTGTCGTGCTCTGTAGAGACTTTGATATTTCAGCATAGGCCAGTATCCTTTGTCTACAAAAATCTGTCATATGGAGCGCCATCATTTATTAATTCACGATTACAACTATAATTTTCAAGATATCTCTAACTTTTCATTGGGACAGCTGTTTCCCACATTTCCTGAAATTTGTTAGCCAAAAATGTAACTTCATTATAGTACTACTACTGCAGTTTATTAACACCTAATCTATATTAAAATGTCTAATAGATCTATTTCAGAAACTTGTGCACATAATTATGAGTCAAAACATTATTAGGATCTGTGTAGCTCTGCCATGTATTTCATAACTCATTATATTCATGTATCTTCAATTCTGGTCCACTTAAATAATTTGTCTTTTTCTAACCTCCCTAGCAGTGCGTGGAACCTTGGGTATACGAACATGTGACAATTACTCCTTCCTTTATCATTATTCCTTTATTCCCTTCCCGTCTCCTCTGGTTTATCTCGAGCCGTGACCCCGGCCTCCTCACATTCTGCTCGACCAACTCCTCTGATTCTGACTTCTCCCCCTTTGTCCATCAACTCTTGAATCCATCCGCTGTAACTCTTTTATGCAGCCATCTGCCCAGTTACATCTGCAGCCCCCATCATGCCACTGTTCTTGTACTGCTTTGCATTTCATCTCCTCCTTTACAGTCTCTTTGCTGTTTTATGGAGCTTTGGTTCTGGCTGCCACAGGTGGAGATTGTTCTGGATGCAGTTCTGGATTCAGTCTTGTTGTTGTTGGTTCTGCTCTGGTTCTCTGTCTGTTCGATGGAGAAGGAGGAGTCTCCTGGCTTGGGTTAGGTCTTTGTTTGCTCAGGCGGATCGGGGTCTTAGCCGTCTGAGGCAGAGGGACAGTCCAGGTCTCGGGACGCATTACCTATAGAAATTCTAGCACACTGAGGTTAAATAAATCCAACCCTTTCCACTCTGTCTTTTTCGAATCATACTATCTGTCTTGGTTGTTAAATGCCATCTTAACAACAAAATGAATGTCTCCTAATGATATTACAGAACTCCTTTTTTTTATTATTTCAACCATTTGTAACATATTTACTCAAAACAACTTTTTCAGTAAACCATTTTCTCCTATAAAATGAAATACTCTCATATTTCAAGCTCCATATATTTCACACAAGAAGAAAATCCCCACATATTCTCCAATAGTTTAAATCCTACTGTTACTTAGAACAACAGTAAAAACCACCTGAGAGCATACTAACAGATCACAACAATGTAAATTGACTACATTACATTACAGGGTGTTTCTCAATCGTGAGTACGCTTGCTTGGTAGCACATGTCTGCCGAGCATCTTGCTTCAGAAGCGAGTCAAGAATACTTCCTGGCATTCGGAAAAACGAAGTGTGGAACACGCTAGCAAGTGTGCAGGTGTGCGTCATATGAGAGGCCCCGCCTTACATCTTCCGCCACAGATTTGGGGAAATTGGTCCGTGCGCAAAGCATTGTGGGGATTTTAAGACCGCGGAGTCTACTCATGTGCAGCCTCGATATTTCTCCAAACGGAGTACGCCGGGCTCGGTAGATTTCCAAGTATGCTGGAGATTGGAACAGTACTTCGGCGGCACTCGATGACGTAGTATGCTTGAAATAGTGGCTCTGAAGCAGCTTTACTCGCGATTGAGAAACACCCACAGTCTGCCTCCTTCTGTTCCCCTTTGTTTTGTGTTTGTTTTTGTCTGTCTGTCTGTGTGTCTGTCTTCCTGGCTGGGCGTGGCTGACCTACTTTCGATTCCCGCCAACTCACCTCCTCAGCTGCTGCTCATCACTCTGATTCATCTACTCACCTACACCTGCTTATGTACCCGGTTTTCGTCATCCAGTATTCACCAGTTCGTCATTTCACCTCTTTGGTAATACGTCTTGGTATATTTAGCTATTAGCAAAACCTAACTCTCTGTGTTCCTGTTTATCCTTACCTTGTGCTCTCTCTGTTCAGTATCCGTCTGCCTACTCCTCTGCCTGCCACGTCCAGCCACCAACTCCTCGTCTGTGTTCCTCCGTGCTTCCACGCACACCTGCCCCAGCCTGTTTGCTCTCGTCAGCTCTGGATCCCCGGCTCACCTCGTCTGTGTTCCGCCGTGCTTCTCCGCACACCTGCTCCAGCCTGCTCGCTCTCGCCAACTCCGGATCCCCGGCTTCGGACCTCCGCTCCTCCTCTGGAGACACTCCCTGGTCCTGGACTTTGTGGATGATCTAATCCCTCTTTTGTCAGTATAAAACGGTTTTGGATAATAAACCTTTTTGCTTCGCGTTTTCGATGCGACTTTAGAGTAGAGGGGAATTATTGAAATGGGATTTGTACAGTGTTCCGCGGCATCCGCCGCTGCGAAAATGCTTCCGGCGCCCTTGATTGACAGGCATAATGTTCACTGTTCCTTTAAGTTTCGTTTTCTGGTATTGTCCGTTTCCCAACAGCGCGCTGTTTCAAACAGCTGACTTCGTTGCAGCATTAAATCCAGTTACTAAGCCATTGTCCAATACAGCTTAATGTATCCAATATACAATCCAGTTTTAATGCTGCACATACCTGGCCGCTTTCCCAGCCTTGGCTCTCGGCGTCTCCTTTCGCCGTCTTGATGAGCGCAGGTGGTGACAATCTCCAGCTGATTGTGGCGTGTTGTCCAGCAATAATCCAATTGTTTGTCCTGTGAAAACGATCCTTAATCCATTGTGATATGATTCTTATTGTCCAGTTTCACTCGTAGAGTGCGATTCTACTTAATGTAATGGACATTTCAATGTTCCAATGTCCTATATCCTTTTGCCATTACTTCACAGGAGGGTTTAGAGCAGGGGTACTCAAACTTTTTTATTAAAGGTCCAGTTGTGAACTTTATACAAGGTCACTGGTCCGGATCGGGCCATTCCTGGGGCGTCGTGGCCATTTCTGGAGGATATATCGTGTCTATAGCAACAGCAGCAGCTATCAATATATATCAGCATTTCTCGGTCATCTGTCAGCAATTTTCCCTCCGGAATGAAAATGAAAAGTATGCGTAGATTTTAAATGCGTCACAAAGAGAAGCTCTGGGCTGAACAGGTTAAGTTATTAGGTTGCCGTTGCTAGGATCCTCTAAATATGGACGACTTGCCGTTGATGACGTCACGTTCCCATTTGCTATTGCCGCTTTAAATCCCTCTGCACTGAAACCTGAAACTTGCATGTAAGAACTTCATACACTGTTTTTGATCTCATTCCTTAACCTGTTAAGCCCTGAGCCTGTTTTTCAGGTCTCAGGCTCGAAAATGACATTCCCAGAACAAATGACCATATCTTCCCTTCTAAAAGGGTTAAATTAATAATATTTTTTCTCAAAGTAATGATAAACCTGTGAGTTGGATGTAGAAAAATCAGAATCAATATAGATATTTTTTATTTTAAAGAAAATTCAGATTTTACATAGTAAAAAACTGTAAATTATAGTGTCCGTCCAAAATTAATTTTTTACTTATAGTGAAAACTACCCTTGGATGATGGTAAGGTAGACTAAAAGCTTTTGGAATCCAAAGTACAACATATAATAAGTACCCTGTATCAAGATTGATGCAAAACAAGTGACATTTGACCTTTTTAGAGAGGTTTAGCACAACAAACTCCACCTCTGAGGTGATTTGGGTGTAAATGTTTTTTTTTTCATATCTCTGGAACCCATTGGTCGATTTTGATGGTTGACACATCTTTCTGACCGTTAGAGCCAATAGAATCGAAGTGGGAGTCCCCCACACACACTCATTGTGAAACAAAAAGGTGGGGGCTTGTTGGAGTTGGGCACTTATCTGGTGGCTGATAGCCCCCTCTCCGCGCCGTTCGTTGAATGAGGCTGGTCTCTATTAAATCAGAAAGGAATTGAAAACACCGGAATCAAAGTTATAACAATTATCTGAGTTTACTGGTAGGAAATAGAACAAGTACACAAGTTATACAGAGTACTCCGGACTTCCTGGTTTGTGATGCGATGCGGACAAAGGTGTCGGGATCCAACCAACTCACATACAAGAAGAAATTGACTTCAGGTTTGTAATGCGATGCGGACACAGATGTCGGGATCCAACCAACTCACCAAACCAAAAAGCCCTTTTTTCCTTCAAAAACAATAGTATTCATACTTATATTTCGGGGCGGAGATGTGTTGACTTGTTCCCTCCCCCTTTTATTCGACAGCGAATTAGAGAGCCCCTGGGGAGGAGCTGTGTAAACTGCTCACCTCCCCCAAGTGTTCTTACTGGTTGGATTCACATCTGGTCGGGTTCAATCAGAGTTCCGACCAGAACGTGAGATCCTATATTTCACCAGGTCAGAAGTCAATGTCTACCTTATCTATTCTACCTTCCCTTCCCTTGTTTTTTTTTTACATAAACCATTCCTCCTCCGACATTTTAACTTTAGTGCACCCATAAAGTAAGGGGTCCATAACGACCTTAAAACCAACCTCTGTATGTGAAGGGAACATGTGTGTGTATAACACAAGATCTCTGGGTCAGTGAGTTTAAAAGTGAGAATAACATTCCTATCCTAAGTGATTATCAAAACCAGTTGTGATTACCTAAAACAGTTCAGACAATACATGTTCACTAAAATACAACTCAAAACAATACATGTTTACTTCAATACAGTGTAGAATCATATCTTTTTACTTCAGGCTTTGCGCATGTAATTTTGCATTAGAGTGAAGCTACATTCTAGCTCTGACATCTAGAAACGGAATAGCATGGATTATCCGTTTTATTGCTCATGGATTATCAGAAATCATTTCAAAGGGACACAGACACATTGGATTAACCTATGGATTAACTTCAGCACCGTTTTTATAGTTTTAATGCCATTGAAGACCACTTTGGAGAGACTACAGAGCCAAGGTAACCTTGTTAGCATTTTTAGCTACCTAGCGTCACCTGTTTTGATGTCTGTTTTTGTTTATAACGTTGCAAATTCGTATAATTCAGTGATAATGAGGGTACCCATCGATTCTGTGTCACCTCACGATGTGAATCGATGTCATGGATGTGGAGAAAAGATAAATAATAAGGTTTTGTGAGTGATTTTCGGTGCAGTAATGTTCGCATTTTTCGCTCGTTGCTAATTCAGAGGCTCAGTGTTAGCATTGTGTGTTTTCTTTAAAAAAAAAAAAAAAAAGATCAGTTAGATGAGTTTCTTCCCGTTGCATGGATATAAAACATTCATAGTTTATTAAATGAAGATGCCCTCAGACACTGTTTCCTGCAAGATGTTGCGGCAGAGCCCCGGTACCGGGGTCTCTCGGGCTTAACAGGTTAACATCATTTTTAAATATGAGTTAGGCATTTCACTGAATCACTGCAGGGCATTCTGGATGGTAGCATCAGCTGTGTGTTGTTACTTCCCCTGCTGCAATATGTACATGCTGTTTGCTAATCTCTCTAAAATCAGCAGGGAGTGGATCTGACAGCTCACTGTTTGCTAACTGACAGCCTATTAGCCCAGTTTCCACACGGAAATTAAACAGATTATTCTTGGATTGTAAATCGATGTGACATAACAAGTTTCACTGTCAAGCTTTTAGGAAAGCTCTCTGTTTTCTTTGAAATGCAATGCAACAAAAAGCAGATCTCCAATTAAGTATATGTGTGGACTGGAGAGTTTGTGCTGTAATATTTCTAAGCATGAACATGATCTATTGTCTAGGAAAAGTTAATGTCTTTGCAAATCAACTTCCTTTTATTGAATGTATTGTGCACGTTTTTAGCCAGTTTAGGTGACACATTGTGAAAGAAGTTTATATATAAATGTTTCTTAGAGCAGATAATTTAGAGGTAATGGAGTCTTAAAAAGTAGGTATTTGTGGCTCAGACTCTACAGGGAGTTTGTTATTGGAGGGACATCAGTCCTGAGCAGCAGAATAATAAATCCGACATGGAGTCCAGACAGCAGTGGCTGATTACTTCTGCTGAGACTGATGAGCCTGATGAAGGGATAAAACTGATAAACCTGATGAAACGGACGAATCTGCAAAGACTATGTGGTGATAATGCACAGCAGCAGCATTAATTCATTTAACCTGTTACGCACGGCCCCCCCGGTACCGGGCGGAAAAACGCGTCATTTGCAGGAAACAACGTCTAAGTAATCTTAATATTGAATAAAACTATGAATGTTTTATATCCATGTAACGGGAAGAAACTCAGCTAACTGATCTTTTTAAAAAAAAAATCCAAAAAAAACCCACAATGCTAGCACTCAGCCTCTGAATTAGCCACGAGCGAACTTTTCTTTTTTTAACGGCACTTAAACTCACTCATAACTCCCTTATTACTTATCCTAGATGCACAGCCAACCACTCGTTTTTGGTGTCCTGGAGACACTGAATCTAGTGGTTCCCTCCTCAACACTCAGTGATAAACATTTGCGACGCTATAAACGAAAGCGTACATCATAACATGTGTAGCTGTGTAGCTAGAAACGGTAACATGGCTTACCTTGGTCAAAACTGGTCTTCAATGGCATTAAAACGATAAAAAAACGATGCTGCAGTTAATCCATAGGTTCATCCTATGTATCTGTGCCTTCTTTGAAATTATTTCTGATAATCCATAAGCAATAAAACTGCTTTTTAGTTTGGAAGAATCTCTCTTTCTGGAATTTGCAATCTGCTATCGATATCCAGACGCGAAGCCCCCACCTTTTCTCTTTACAATGAGTGTGTATGTGGGCCTCCCCCTTCGATTCTATTGGCTCTAACGGTCAGAAAGGTGTGTCAACCATCAAAATCGAGCAAGAGGGGCCAGAGATACAGAAAAAAAACCATTTTCACCCAAATCACCTCAGAGGTGGGGTGGTTTAGGCTAAACCTCTCTAACAAGGTCAAATGTCACTTGTTTTGCATCAATCTTGATACAGGGTACTTATTATATGTTGTACTTTGGATTCCTAAAGCTTTTAGTCTACTAACCCATCATCCAAGGGTAGTTTTTACTATCTATAAAATATAATTTTTGGACGGACACTATAATTTACAGTTTTTTACTATGTAAAATCTGAATTTTCTTTAAAATAAAAAACATTTATATTGATTCTGACACTTCTACATCCAACTCACAGATGTAACCTTGCTTTGATAAAAGAAATTATTCATATAACCCTTTTAGAAGTTAAGTTGTAGTCATTTGTTTTGGGCATGTCATTTTCGAGCCTGAAACATGAAAAACAGGCTTGGTGCTTAACAGGTTAAGGCACAGAGAGAAACACATTTTAAAGAGCGCAATAAAACAATGCTAACAATTGATAGGCGGGCTCAGGCCCGGTTCCAGAACAAAATGACTTGGGGTGCATCTGTTACGCTCTCTGGGAGCTTACAGGAGTGAACTCACAATGCTGAACACCAGGAAGAGGAAACAGAGTTTATGAGGTAAAAAGGTTTATTAACCAAAAACCTTTTACGGAGACAAAAGAGGGATTAGATATCCGCTTAGCTCAGGGCCAGGGTGTGTCACCAGAGAAGGTGCGGAGATGCACGGAGGAACACTGGCGAGGTGAGCCGAGGATTCTGAGCTGGCGAGAGTTGACTGGTTGGAGCTGGTGTGCGTGGAAGCACGGAGGAACAC
>CALSBW010025603.1:492056-529355 GCA_943590975.1 Lindbergichthys nudifrons
AGAGTTGACTGGTTGGAGCTGGTGTGCGTGGAAGCACGGAGGAACACAGATGAGGGGAAGGTGGCTGGATTTGGCAGGCAGAGGAGTTGGCAGGCGGATACTAACAGAGAGAACAAAGGTTAGAATTTGCAGGAACACAGAGAGTTTGGTTTACTGCTAGCAAAATGTACCAAGTCGAATTACCAACGTGGTGAAACGACGAACTGGTGAATACTGGATGAAGGAACCGGGTATATATTAAAGTAAACAGATATGGTTCTAAACTGTATTGAAGTAAACATGTATTATTTTGAATTGTATTTTAGTGAAAATGTATTGTTTGAACTGTTTTAAGTAATCCCATATATATTGTCTTCTCACTTACAACTCACTGACCCAGATATCCCTACACACACATACACCTCCTCCCACCAGCACACACACATATTTTTTTCAAGGTCCTTTATGGGCATCAATATATCTGTGTACAATGTTTGGTTGTCTGGGAAAGAATAGTTTATGTGAAATATTCCTTGGGAAAGTAAAGGAGTGAATACAGGTGCAGAGATAAGATTGACTCTGTCCTTGTGTACTTCCGAAGATCTCAGAAGAAAACATACTTTTTCCCAGAACTCTGATTCGCTGTATTGGACCCGACCAGAAGTGAATCCAACCAGTAAAAACACCTGGGGGAGTGAGCCGCTCACACAGCTCCTCCCCACGGACTCTCTGATTCGCTTTGGAGTAAAATGGGAAGGTAGAGTCAACACATCTCCGCCCCAAAATATGGATATGAATACTGTTGTTTATTCATGTAAAATGCTTCCTGTTTCTGACTGGCTGGTCCCGATACCTGTATCGCACGGCAGTAGAACTTGAAGTCCAGAGTACTCTGTAAACTTGTAGAAGTGTTTTGTTTTTTACCAGTAAAATCTGATTATTGTTATAACCTTTATTCCGGTGTTTTGAATTCCTTCTTTATTAAATATAACCAGGCTCATCTAACGAACGGCGCGTAGCGGAGGTGGGCTTTAAGCCACCACCACAGTGTTTTCTACAACAATTATGGTGACCCCGATGTCCTGAGTGCTGGTCTCTAGAAGGAACACCGACAACAAGCGGACGGAATTCAGTCCAGGGGAGGACACCTCGACACCGCTGACAACTAAACCATGGCCATATACAAAAGGTGAGCAGACACCTCTTTTGATTACCAAAATCTGTGATTGACTATACTACAACATTTTAGAGTTGTCAGCGGTGTTCTCAGTGTTCTTAGTCACGGTAAAAAATACAATACATATTCTGGTTAAGAAAAAAAGAGGGGTGTCGAAGTGCGCTTAAAAACCGCACTTATCTGTTGGAATAAACATCGTACAAAAAGCCGGACAGACTGTATAAGGGAATAAACTCCGTGTGATTTTTTTACGTCAAATCTGTGTAATAATTGAGAGAAAACAGCAGAAGTAGTTATGTGGAGAAGTGTGCAGGGCTGAGCTGCACCAAACAGGGGAAGCTCATTCGTGGTCAGCTGCTGCCCTCTGGTGGCGAACAGGGTGTGTAACAATATTCTGTGTTGTTTCAAGCTGGAAACTCTGAATGAAGGACAGGGCATTCAAATAAATGGAATAAGGACATTAAGAGTAAAGACAAGAATTGCCCAGTATATTAAATAAATACAAGCGAACACATATCAACCTTGTCAGATAATAGAAACAAAGTCAATCATGGAAGAAGGCTGATATTTAATGACTGATATATAAGTAATAATAATATATAATATATAACTGATATTTAATGACTGATATATAAGTAATAATAATATATAGCTGATATTTAATAACTGATATATAAGGCTCGATATTTCTGAAAATGCAGACACCATTGGAAGTGGAGAACCATACAGGTGTGAGGAGAGAATCATCCAATATGTGAAACTAAGAATAGACTTCAGAGATGAGCCCATGCCACATGCAGAAAATCTATTCACAGGTGGCTGTTGTTTTAGACACCCCACCTACGGGATCCAAGCGGCCTATGCAGTGGTAGGGCAAACAACAGAAGGGAAGTTGGAGGAAAAGGCAGCCGAAAAAGTGACAGGAAAGGTCTCAGCACAGTTGGCAGAGGTAATGGGGGTCATTGCAGCATTAGAACTATCAGAAGGGAAAAATGTAAATATCTACACTGACTCAGCTTATGTAGATGGCGTCATTCATGTCGAAATGCGCCAATGGATGAGAGCAGGGTTCGTAACCTCTACCAATGTCCCCATCAAACGCGAAAAAGAGATCAAGAGGCACGCAGAAGCTGTCATGTTACCTAACAAAATAGCTTTGCTCAAATGCAAAGGCCACAGTACGGCAGACAACTACTTGGCCTGGGGTAACAATGCAGCAGATAGGGCGGCCAAAGCCAAGGCAGGGTATGTACCCTAGTTCCAAATGCTCGTCATGAAGTCCACTGACTTGCTGCCCGCCGTAACAGATGACACTCTTAAAGAAGCACAAGAAGCAGGCTCCCCTCAGGATAAATCAGTATGGTTAGACAGAGGAGCAACTAAGAAGGACGGGATATGGTACTCCCCGGATGGGAGACCTGTCCTGCCCCCAGGGTGGATAAGATCCATACTTAAAGAAGCTCATGGTCCTACACATTGCGGATAAACCCAAATGAACAGACACCTCACCCATTGGTGGCATCCTTACCTACCTGACATGATAGCGAACCATTTGGAAGAGTGTTTGATTTGCTTAACTCATAACATCAGAGCCACTGTGAAACCACACCAGGGAAAGTTCCCCTTACCCAAAATGGCAGGGGAAGAAATCATCATAGACTACACTGATATGATTGACAAAATACGAGGGTTTAGGTATTTGCTAGTTGTAGTAGACGCCTACACAGGATGGCCAGAGGCTATGCCATGCAGGAGAGAAGACGCAGACTCAGTCATCAAGTTCTTAGTAACTCACTACATTCCACTGCATGGTTTCCCCAGGAAATTAAGGTCAGATAATGGCAGCCATTTTAAGAACCATGACCTACGCACAGTAGAACAGTCCTTAGGACTAAGACACAGTTTCGGAGCCGTCTATCACCCCCGACAACTGGTACCACTGGAACCAGTGCGCTGTCGGGAAACCTCCAGCTCGGTCTCTTGACGACATCAGAACTGATCTGGCCCTCATCACAGAAGTCGACCCGGAAGCCGCCATCAGCGGGCCAGAGGAAGAGGACTCATCTACCCCGGACAACCCAGAAGCCGCCGTCAGCGGGCTGGAAGAAGAAGAAGAGGGACTCCACGGGGACTCCTGAAGCCCCTCCACCTAGGGGATCAGGTTGCTATAAACCACACCAGTGACTTTGTTTATTAACCCATTTTTTAAGGGATTTTGTTTTATCAACATATTGTTTAAGGGACTGTGTTTACTAACCCTTTTTACCTTGGTTAAATGAGTGTAGAAAGAAAAAGACTAATAGATTTAGAAAACGAATAAGAGACTTACACCAGAAGCACCCTCTCCCCAGTTAAAGTGGGTCACCCGGTGGGACACTACTGATATATGTGGGGACCTTCATGTCCCTCTAAGACACCACGCTTTAGGCTCCATAACTAACCAAGATTGGGGTCATTCAGGTTGTACCTTCCAAATTGGCCCGTTTGTCATCTTCCACCATTTAGACGAGGGTAGGTGCCGGTTTTTGAGATCCTCATATTCTAGGCGATTCTGGCATTTCTGGATCTCCATATCATTAAAGGGCCATCTTTTATACTCTGGTAAACCACTGTATGATCGACACGTGCTGTCTAAATGCTACGCCCCAGGCTCCTTTGATTTGTCTGTCGACTCTCCCGCTTACATGGACTCCATAAGGGTGCCACGGGGTGTTCCCAATGAGTATAAAATCGCTGATCAAATTGCCGCAGGTTTTGAGAACATTGCCTTCCTCGCAGCTATCTTCCCCATCACCCCTAACAAGAATGTAGACAGGATCAATTATGTACATTACAACGTACTCCGATTGGCCAATCTCACTAGGGACACGGAAGAAGGCCTGGCTGAACAATTGGGTCCAACGTCCCTTATGGCTGTGCAAAATAGGATGGCGTTGGATATGCTTCTGGCGGAGAAAGGGGGTGTTTGTGCGATGTTCGGTGATATGTGCTGCACGTTTATTCCCAACAACACGGCGCCTGACGGTTCCGTGACTAAAGCTTTAGAAGGTCTTCGCACCCTATCTAAAACCATGCATGAACAATCAGGGATCGACAGTCCTATGGAGGAATGGATGACAAACATGTTTGGTCAATGGAAAGGTTTAATAATATCTCTTCTAATTTCAAATGCTACATTCATTGCTATTTTTGTAACATGTGGGTGTTGTTGTGTACCCTGTATTCGCTCGTTGTGTGTTCGACTCATCAGTTCAACCATTGAAGGGAAAGCCGCGTCTCCCCCTCCCTATCAGATGCCCTTGTTGGTGTATTCTTTTGAGGGGGAGGAGGACCCTGATGATTCACCACACAAGGATACTGCTTTCTAGCACTCAGGTTACCCTCTCTAATAGTTCCTTCACTGCCATGGAAAGTTGTGTTCTGTCCCCATGAAGGTTTCAAGTACTCTAGGTCTCAGCTTCTGATAGATCTATACAATAACGAAGAGCAGACACAGTAGAAACGTTTTAAAGTGGTATGAACAAGTACACGGTATGGATCTCTTTAGGAGAGATCCAAAGAGGGATTAAAGTAACCTGTGTACACAGTGTTCAGCTATGAGTTTGCTTAAGAATATATGTGTGCTTAATTACACTGGTTCCTCTTTAATAGCAGTCTGCATAACAGGAAGCTAGAAATATGAGAAGTGAAGCATCCCTATCTTTAGTAGCAGACTGCATAACAGGAAGCTAGAAATATGAAGAGATGAAATATCACTATTGGGACACAGCGGGTCAAACATTGGACACAGCGGGTCAAACATCGGTTATGTGCAACTTGAATACGACTCCCAGCAGCGCCAGCCATCTCCTTGTAAGGAGATGGCGCGAACCAGACGGAGTCAACGGCTGCTGACTCATTGTCTAGGGCCCGCCCAGGAGTGATGCCACCAATTAGAAATATGAAGGGAGGAGCAACCGACACAATTCCTCCCACAGAATCTGTATGTAAACTGCCCCAATATTCATGTTCGGGGCTCTCTTCTGACTGACTGTCCTGATACGTATATCACACGGTAGTAAGACCAGAGCCTAAAGTAAAGTACTTTGTTATGTTGTACTGTTGCTTTTACCATTAAATCAGTTTATTGTTAACCTCGTGTCTGAGTCCTTCTTCTTATAGCAGACCACTCATCAACGAACGGCGCGAAGCAGGCTCGAACCTTCAACCACTCCAAAGGGTGGTGCTCCAACAGCAGTTGAACATAAAAGTCAACTAACTGAGTGTCACTTGCAATGACAGTGTTGTTTTTATTTTATGAACCTTTTACATTAAAAATGGTTGTTGAATATATAAATATTATTATGAATATGTATAAATACTAGGCTATTTATTATAAACATTAGTCCTTAACATCCATCACTGTGTATATCACCATTCTTTAATTACATGTTTGATAAGTTTCTATGAAATAAGAAATGAATACAATTAAAATGTAATTATCATATCATATATTATAATGTATTGTATTATTAAGTAATATCATACATTAACCCAATTATAGCAGATTCCACATTGAATGGATGAACACATTTATGCATCAATAATTACAACGGAGTATTTCTAAATACAAGTTGTAAAAATACTTATAAGTATTTAATACTAATAACATAATGATTCATTTTACTTTCAGATGATAATACTTTTCAGGGTTAGGGTTAGGTCCGGTCTGACAGCACTTAGCTCTCTGCTGCAGAGAGGAAGAGAAGATCACTGCTCTAAACAAAGTCAAAAATCGTACATCCAAACGGAATAAATATAATTAATTATTATTAATACGTTAAGTCTTGTTCATTGTTTTTCACTTTTATTAAATGTTTGATATTTCCGGCACAGACCCTTTCATGTGCGATAGAAACAACAGGAACTGCGACAGCATAAATATGCGAACACAAAACTACAGACTGCTGGAGAAGAGAGATCACAGGGGGGGGTTGGGACACACACATTCCGATGGCCAATTAGTTTTAAACAAAGAGTATACTATTGATGTGTGCTGATTCTCTCGCGTCCAGGAAGAAGTTTAAAGATTAAGAGACAAATGAGTCTCTGAAAAGGTTCAAATTGGTTACTTTAATTAAGCAGCGTGGTAGTGAAACAAACAAAGGGTAGTTGGGGAGACAAAAGCAGATGTTGTCCCGCAGCTGGTACCGTGAAAAGAGGCCGAGCACACGTTGATTCTCCCGCTTGCATCTCTCCTTCGCTCCTCCTCTCTGGGGGCTGTGACGTAGGGGGCCGCCCACCTCGGTCTTCAATGTCCGAGCTCGCGCATAACAGAGGATTTCAACATTTTGTATTCATTGCTCACTTCCACACGCCTTTTCTCCTCCTACTCTCTTTCATTACTTTTTATTTAATGCATTATAACAGCTGTAATCGTTACAGTCGTAATACCGGAAGTGGTCATTATTTAACGGCTGAGATCGTTGGTACTGTAGTAGCACAGGAAGTCGTCATTGTTGTCAACGTCTTCAGATACAGCTTTTCAAAATAAAGTTTACTCAGAACTGTTTTCAGAATAAAACAGTTTTTAAAGCTTACTATGTGTTTACGCTAAATTACATCATTGAATATTGATTTTAATTTCTTACAATACTCAACATACAGTAGGCATAGGGGGGTGGGGGCTGGTGAACGGTCTGGTCAATGTTTGTAAACACTGTGACATTTTGACTTTATTTGATCATGATTACATGTCTCTTATTTAGCACAGAGTATGATCCTATCTGTGACATATGGATCTTAACAAAGATCCGCTATACAGTAGTACCAGACATAACTCCAGTGTGGAACCCCACTGCACCCCCTGGTGGATCAATGATCCATTGCAGCTGGCTTCATTATAATTACATTTATTAATCAAGGGGGCGGTCTCAAGTCACGCTGGAGGTTGTCCTTTGAGCGAGGGCAGAGCCCGTGCCGACCACGGCCCTCGCATTTTAAACTGTCCGAAATGAGGTGCTACATCTGTATGATAGTACACGTTGAAGATCCAATAGGGATACTGAATGGCGGTTCCGACTGATCTCAATCAGTAATGCATGACGCAGACCCAACGTTTCGTTGCTCTGATTGGCTGTAGGTCTGACTCTTCAAATTGCATTCGGAGGTATTTTGATCTGACCGCGGCCGCGCTGATATTATAACGCCAGAGAATTTACACACCTTTAGTGTATAAAACTCCCCCACTACTTAGACTATTCCTTGCACCCCTCTTCTAGCATAAGCCTGAATGGTCGCAACCATATTGCATCAGTAACGTGCACTTGTTGTTACAGCAGGATCAGTTTGTGTGTTGTGGACACGACCCGTATATTTTCGCAAGCCGTGTTCTCAACATTTAGCATTTTGCTTATTATTTAATTGAATTTGCTTACTTTAACATCATTTTTCATGGTGGGGCTAAGCCATTTCTTGGTATGGCTGTAGCCTACCCCAGCCATACCCTGGCGCCGCCACTGGACTCATCACACTAACACAATCACCAAAAAAGCTTGACAGCGGCTCTTCTTCCTCCGCAGGCTGAGGAGGTTCAACATGGACTCCAGGATACTCTGCAACTTCTACAGGTGCACCATAGAGAGGATCCTGACCTTCTACAGGTGCACCATAGAGAGGATCCTGACCTTCTACAGGTGCACCATAGAGAGCATCCTGACTGGCTGCATCACAGCCTGGTACGGCAGCTACACCGCCCTCAATCGTAAGGCAGTGTTTCCCCTACCATTGTCTTGGCGGGGCGCTGCGCCCTGCCAACGGAGCCCCGCGCCCCGCCTAAAATTCAGGGTGTTTTTTATTTTTTTAGATTTCTTTTAATTAAAAAGAAATATATATATAGCACCAAATTGCAACTGAAGTAATCTATCTACTGTCACTTTTCACATTGAACATGTGCTCTTTTATTAAATAAACTAAACGCCTATGTTATTTATCCAATGTATGTGCATGTTTCAGTGTCCACTGCTTTGCGTATTCACATTCTCCCTCCGCTCTGTTTCTGAAGGGCGGGGCTCCGCTCCCCCCCCCCCCTATGGGATTAGTTTTGTATCATAAAGATAAAGCAACAGTTTCTCAGAATAAAGCAAAACTATGAGTTTAAAAGAAAAAAAAACTGAGTCAAGCAAAATAAAATAAATTTCAAAAATAAAACTATAAGTTGCAAACAAATAATTTGTGTAATCATGTAAACTATAAGTCTTTTTTCTTTGTTTTAACATAGGTTTTTGTTTGCAGTTCTTGTTTCTTCTTTCTCAATGATCAGACCTTTGCTCTCGCTCCTTCACTTTTTGTTTGAGATTCTGACACAAACCTCCCAGGTGGGCGGGACTTTCAGGGGTGCGTCCCCATTGGCTTCTCAGTTTTTGAGTTACAGCCCAGTCCTCCAGCGATTGTACAGTGCAGGCAGCTGCGGTGCGGTAGCTGAGCGTGGACAGAAGACCCCCAGAAGAACCAGCATTTCAATTATTATAATACAAATGAAAATATATGTAAGTATTGATCATTTGTGTTGTTTGTGCTGTACTATACGGTCTGTTTCTTTATTGTGTTACTTAAGTGAGAAGTAAAGAAAAGCTGTGTTATGAAAGTTAGCTTTTGCTAACTTTAGATCCATAACAATGCAAGCTAGTAGCCTAATAGCAGGGACAGTTAGCTACAAAGCGAGCAGTGAGTGAGTGAGCGTTCTGACACCGGCGCACACACTCAAACGGACTCGTGTGCCTGTCTGACTCTACCAACAGGCTTTCATGATTCTGTTTAGATATGCAAGTATAAGCCATGATAGCTTATTTTATTAACACGCTAATTTGATATGAAAATCAATGGAGGCTGAGTTAACTTTGTAGGAAAACCTACCGTCCATGACTGCCCCTGAGCTGTGTTTTATTTGTTAACTTCATATTTTTCATTTCCTAAAACATTTATTTTCCTCTCATATTAACAGTGTGGATCATTCAGACAGCGTGGTGTCGAGAGGTCTTATCCTGTGTTCCCACTTCCTCTGAGGGGACAGCACAGAGGGGGGGCATGAAGAGAGACCTGCACCATCTTCATCCACGCTGGCGTTGCTGTTATCACTTGCTCAGTGTCATTTCATTTGACCAAATGTCTTTACATATACATTTAATAGATGTTATTATTATCCACCAGAGGTGGGGACTCGAGTCACATGACTTGACTCGAGTCAGACTCGAGTCGCATATTTTTGGACTTGAGACTTGCTTGACTAACATTGATAAAAGACTTGACTTGACTTTGACTTGGTATTCATGACTTGAGACTTGACTTAAGCTTGAGACAGATGACTTGAAAGGACTTGACTTTTTAAAATAAAATATTTGCGTTTGTTTTTGTATTGAGATATTACGTTTAGTTTTTTCGAAATGTGATCGATGATGTCATGGCAGCGGCTAGCGTTACTCCACAAATAGTCAAGTTTGGATTCAAGGATTATGTGTCGATGACGCTAATTAAAAAAAAAATATATTATTTAGCCTTTATTTATAGGTGTAAAATCTCATTGAGACACAAGGTCTCATTTTCAAGAGAGACCTGTCAGTGGTAACACTAACACACAAAGTTACAGACAGACAGGACACTAAACACAGAGGCAACACTAAAATACAACATCGTAAAAAAAAAGTAGTCATTGAAATCCATATAAAGTAGTCAGATATAGCAGGTGCAAACACCCACAGATGATTTCTCCAGCTTTTTTAAAATGAGTTTAAAATCCGTGATGGGTATCAAACTGGTCAGCTTAAGTTCCTGCTGAAGTGTGTTCCAGGTCGAGGGGGCAGAGTATGATATGGCTTTTTTCCCAAGCACCTAATAAGAAGAGAACAGCGGTATGCAGGGTCTGCAGCATAAAGATCAGTGACAGGACCACCACAACATCCAACTTCATTCGTCACTACAAAAAAACCCACAGAGAAAGGTGCGTGAATGTGTTGTTAGCTAGAAAGCTAACGTTAAGTTTAAGCTACGTTAGACTTGGTTTCAAATCGATTAAGCATTGCAAAGAGAAGACAAAACGGTAAATTAACACTAGAACCGCCAAGGGATTCATTTGTACTAACCCTGATACTGACGGGCTGTCAGGAGAGGGAGAAAGAGAGGAAAAGAGATGCCTCGTTTATTTCCCCTGTGTTATTATCAGAAGTTACTGTAAACTGTTGAATAATGTAGTTCATCTACTTTTAGTAGTTTGTTTAAATGTTTTAATTATGTTGTTTTTGTTTGTAGAAGTGCATCATTCTTTGATTTATTGCAAAAATGAATCTGAACTTTTTGATCTGTTATGATGATAAACTGAAGCAATTTCTAAATTAACCCAATTAACTGAGTTTTAAATCGTCCTACTTAGTTTATAAGGAAATTATGAAGAGGAACAAATTAAATAATTTGAAAATGATATATATGTAGGTGCTGACGCTGTTGGCGGTTCTCGTGTTAACAGAAATTTAAATTAAATATGTGTAATGGCAAATGCCATATATGATTTTCTTACCTGGAATTCTGCCTTTTTGAACAGACTTTTTGATGGAGTCCTAGCTATATTGTCTGCAGTTCTAGAGTTAATATTGATCTAATATGATTGTCATAGGTCTAAATTAGATTTCAAATGATTAACTGTGTATGTAATGAAGATCATAGTGTGGGTTAAATCCATTTTCATAACCACTGTCTGATTTAAATGCGGAAACTGGGCTTATTCATCAGAATTTCGTATGACTTGACTTGCTTGACCTGAGCAATGACTTGACTTGACTTACTTGACTCTCACCATAGTGACTTGGGACTTGCTTGATACTTGTAGGTCAAGACTTGAGACTTGCTCATGACTTGCACATGTAGGACTTACTCCCACCTCTGTTATCCACCATAGTTGTATGTCCTTTTATTTAAAACATTCTTTGAGACTTCATCATCTGGTTCAAATTTCAATAAATGTAATTGTATAATTACTCTTTTGTCTTTATTCTACATGAAAATGTTAGAGATTCCATTAAAATCTGTTGATTATTCATATCTTCCTCAGGCTAGGAATAGTAGGCTATGTCGAATTTGTAATGCTAAATGTATATCATTTTCTCACAGGATATAGAATGAGACAACACAGTTTATATCCATTGTGTATGAATGCTTCAGCTCTTCAGACCAACATAGTAAGATGTGAGCATGTTCCTAATTGTGTTGGTATGCAGCCTCGGTCTGGTCTGTTTAATAAAGCAAAACTGCCTCTTTTATATTGTAGAATTTGTTCAATTAAAGCAGTCTTTAATTGTTTGTCCTAAACATAGCAATATATGCTTTTGAAATGTAACAAGTCTTTGAAAAAATAATAGTATACAGTTTATATTTTGCATCACCTTTAGCTTGAAAATACATAGATGTGTTTTTTAATCTATAAAATAAATAAATAGACAGACAGACACTTTATCAATCCCAAATTGGGAAATTATTTAACAGCAGCAGTGTGTTCAGGTATTAACATATTTCAAGTTGGAATAAAGTATAAACTACACAACACAAGTATAATGCACAGCAATCCATAAGATAAGTCCGATATGTTCATGAAAACTCCCCAGGAGGCACCAACACAAACGTGGCCGAGTGGACTCCGGAGTTTGCTGCATGAGTTTCACTGTATGATCTGTGGTGTAGTGGGCTGTCACTCAAAAACTGAGTGGCCAATGGGGACGCACCCCTGAAAGTCCCGCCCACCTGGGAGGTTTGTGTCAGAATCTCAAACAAAAAGTGAAGGAGCGCAAAAGAGAGTGCTGCAGCGAAAGCAAAAGTCTGATCATTGAGAAAGAAGAAACAAGAACTGCAAAAAAAAAGACTTATAGTTTACATGATTACACAAATGATTAGTTTGCAACTTATAGTTTTATTTTTGAAATGTATTTTATTTTGCTTGACACACTCACAATCAGAGACAAGAGCGGAGGAAAGGAGGAGAACAACAAAGTGTAAAAAAGTCAAACAAATCTGCATTATTGCCCCGAGCTCTGCTGTCTGCCCGTTTGTGTCCCCCCCCAGTTTCAAATTCATTTATTATTATTTTTTAACCTCAAGCCGTTATCGTCACGGAGGAGAAGAACACACACAGCCTGCCAAGGTGGACAACGAACGTAGCATCCGCATTCTAAAAATAGCTCACAGATGGTGAGCAGGTACCGCGGTTTTGAACTACAGTATTACATTTGACAAAAAACAATAATGAAACGTCAGCAGAAGAATAGTCTAATGAGTTGGGTGAAAAAAAAGACAGGAGATGTGAGTTGGTTTATTCAGTAAATTAGCTCAGGATAATTGGATGTTCTGTCTACACCTGTTGATGTGAGGCTAATGCAGGATTTGCTAGCTTGATGCTACCGGCATTTAGCGGCAGTGACTCAACAAATTGCCTCTTAAAATGTATCGCCAGCAATGTATGACAAGCAGACTGCTTGTTTAATGTTAGACTCACACCAATAGTTCAATATGATCATAACACGATTGCTTTCATATCAGAGATCAGATGAGGTGGAGCTGCCTCCAGCAATAGAGGATGAGGCAGAGAGAAGCAGCAGCAGCACAGGGTTGCAGCAGGTATGTTATACAGATGGGCATCTTATTTCAGACTCCAGCATACAGCTTCCTGCCTACTACCAGCCAGTTACTTGCCTAAGACCTGCCAAAGACCAGTATCTGGGAATGTTAAGCCCTCCCACTATTTTCCAAGAGGGCGTTGCCAGATTTCAAATTTCAGGATTTAACCAGGAGATGGCGCTATATAATAAATAACTATGGCCAAATGAAGACTTAGTTTTTCACAAGAGAAAATGCAGATATTATATAAAAAACTAAAGTTAAAATCTTGTTTTTAATGCCCCAAGAGCAATAAAAACACTTGTTAAAATAATCCTGAGTGAGGCTTTCAAAAATTGCATTTAGCTGACGCTTTTATCCAAAGCGACTTACTATTTAATAAATGATAAATGATTATTCATAACAAATATGAGTGATGTGTGATTATTATTCATGCTATATACTGATATAGGGCTAAGTAAGCAATCAATCCTGCAAATTAACCCTTAGTTGTTCAATATATTTATTCAGACAATGTGAGTAGAAATACAGAAATTTTGCTCCCACCTAAGGCCAACGTTGCAATATTACAACATTTCCCTAAAAACTTACCAAAAGGTAAACATTTTAAAAACTCTTTCATTTCTGCTCCAGAGGCCAGGGGTTAAATTGGGATTTGATATGTGGGGGGGCTCTGTTAGAAGGTAAGACGGGGGAGGGGGGAGAGAGTTATGGCGCGTTTCCACTACAGCGCGGAGCACGGTTTAAGAGGGCTGTGACGTCAGCGGCCCGTTTTTGGTTGCGTTTCTACTTGGCCTAGTACCGGCCGGCGGGTCCTAATTCAGTTTTTCTGTGGAAAAGTGGATTTATAAACACATAAATAAAGCAGAGACTGTATTCGCCATGACACAGGCAGTCTGTGATTTGTACTTGTTTAACTTTTGTCTAGTTTCTGAACATATATGAGGAGTTGTGAGCTCTGAGTGCTAACAGCTAACGGCTGTGTTGTTTTTCTGGGGTTCTCATTGAAGATGACGTCACGGCTCCGCCTACACTGCGTTACTATAGATACTACCCCAGTTCCTAAACTGTAATGGAAATGTGCCATAAAGTGAGCCAGTCCTAATGAGGCCTAGCCATACCGAGCGAGGCCGAGCGAGGCCGTGTAGTGGAAACGCGCCATTAGACACTCGTGAATTGTCAACGGGGGGGGTTGACATCAGAGCATCGTCCTATGGGCTTAGCCCCGGACAGGTACAACAGGTATTCACTCAGAGGGGGGTACTAAATGCCACCCATTTACATGTAGGCAAACAAAATCAACATACAGTAGGGGGGTGGGGGATGGTGAATCAGCTAAAAGTACATAACGATTGATGTGTAACTTAGCATATTTACGAGCTAGCCGCTAGCTGCTAACTGCCGCGGCCGCCTCGTTAATATCAAATTCATCATATAACAATCCAGTACGATGCTGTCATGAACGTGCGGTGCTGTTACGTGTATGCAAATTGACGTGCTTGATGTGAACGAGCCTTTTGGGGGGTGTGGTTAAAGTTGCGCATGCTCTATGAGCACACATACGGGTACTTCTCAGGCATGACGGGTAATCTGTGACGTTTCGCTCTCTCAAAAGTTGGGCCATTTTGTCTTCATGCGCCAATGAGCAGCTTTCATAGGAATGAATGAGGCCCCGCCTCCCACGCTGTATCCAGTTCTTATTACATCCATGGTGGAGATGGGGAGAAATCTTTCTCTGTCATCTCAGCTGACCGGCCGGCCACAGCTGATGGGGGGAGCCACTACTCTTGCACGTTTTCATTTGTATCATCGTATCATTTGTTTAATTAAATGCTGTTAACTTTTATATAAGCTTCCTTGGACTCTTTTCAGTTAATCCTGGTCTCGGGGTTAGGAATCCCTAACACAAGTCATGTGAACCGTGGGGGTTAAAAAAACTATAAGTTACGGATGCATTTCAGTTGATCAGACATAATGTGTCCAAAGGGGGGGAGGGGGGTTGTAAAACCAACACAGTCTCACTCCCTGATCGTCCAAGAGCGACGCTTGGTCAGGTCCTTTGGTGTGCAGTTGTGACGCACCGAGTCTCCTTCAGCTTCATAAACGGACGCCAAGAGCTTTCAACTGATTGCAATGTATTCCCATCGGCGGTGGTGTTAGAGCCATTTTCCTTTTGTTATTGTCTGAATGTTAGGCTTCATAATAATATAAATTAGATTAAACTGTAAATTATAGGGTATATTTGTGAGTCACACTATGGTTTAAAATGTATTAATTTACGGCTCACTTATTATTTGTTATATGTGCGTCAGTATCACGTGCATGGCTATATGCCTATATATGGTAGGTTGATAGGACACAGCTGGGGTTGATGAGACGGGGAAACGGAAAAGTCTTTTGACCGTGTTCTTTTTGTTCTGTTGGAGACTGAAACGTTTATTAAGTATGAAGCGAAGAAATGTGTCCTCCTGTTTATATGCCGTCTGGACCAATCAATAAAGCTCATCTAATTCAACCACGATCTCCGCTTAATATGTTTGGAAACAAAGAGAGGCGCGTCAAAACCCACAACCCCGACAGAGAGGTGGCTATTAACATGTAGACAAGGATTAAAACGCCATCACAGGTGGTATTTCACGCATAGGGAAACACCGCACCCGTCCATGTCGGCGGCAGTTAACCTACAGTTATTTTCTTTCACGAAACTGTGTCTCAGGGCTTCTTAACATTTAACAACCTATTAATGTGTCATACCCACTTAAGTCTAACGCCGAGCCTCTGAATTAGCACTAAGCGGAAAAATGCTAACGCACTTAGCACAGAACTCACGTTAGCGATCTTTTATACTTCATCGGCTCTGCACAAATAAGATATCATCTGAAAGCTAAGATTCCACATATTCCAATGGTATACGTATCATCACTGTGCGGCAGCTCGGGCAAACCCAGACAACACACAGCGTAGCTTTACTGAGCCAAAACGGCAAATAACTCTTACCTTTGCTGTTTTCTGATCAAAAGTTGTGTTCAATGGCATTAACCTGTTAAGCCCGAGAGACCCCGGTACCGGGGCACTGCCGCAACATCTTGCAGGAAACAGTGTCTGAGGGCATGTTCATTTAAAGGTAGGGTAGGTAAGTTTGAGAAACTGGCTCGAGATACACTTTTTGTTATATTCCATGGAATGCTCTTAACATCCCGATAGCAATGAATATCTTAAGTGCTTTGACAAAAAAATCATCTGTGGAAGCCGTAATACTGTAAAAAGCACGACCAATCATTTTAGCCGGCCCGGCTAAAATAACTGGATGGCCTACCTGCCTGTCAGCCTTCCATCTGTGCACAAACTTATCTCGTGCCCTCATTGGTCATGTGCGCGTTCGTGTGTGTTGGAGGAGGGGCTCTGTAAGGAAGTGGCAGATTTTCTCCGGTTGTGTATTTTCAAATTCTAGCGCACTCGAGTTCTCAAACTTACCTTCCCTACGTAGATGTCAGAGCTAGAGATAGTTTCACTCTAATGCAAAATTACATGCGCAAAGCCCCCACCTTTTTGTTTCACAATGAGTGTGTGTGGGGGACTCCCCCTTCGATTCTATTGGCTCTAACGGTCAGAAAGAGGTGTCAACCATCAAAATCGACAAAGGGGGGCCAGAGATATTGAGAAAAAAAACATTTCCACCCAAATCACCTCAGAAGTGTAGTGTTTTTGGCTAAACCTCTCTAAAAAGGTCAAATGTCACTTGTTTTGCATCAATCTTGATACAGGGTACTTATTATATGTTGCACTTTAAAAGCTTTAGGAATCCAGTCTACCTTACCATCATCCAAGGGTAGTTATATCTCTCACAGGCTCCGCCCTCTACTGGACTCTATGGGTACTACCTTATCATGCAAGCATTCACCTACTGAGATTTCTATAGACGTAGCCGGCCCCGGGGCGGGCCTACCTGAATGCGTGCGCATCTCACTTCCGTATAAAAGGAGGCCTCGCCTCCTGACCACCATCCTTTACTCTTCAGCGAGCGGAGGTGATAGCCTAGCACTGAGTCCGAGACGTACTATTGAGAGAAAGGAAGAAAGAAAACAAGTATTTTTTGAAATCATGCCCTGGATAAATAGCGGGCGTCGATCCCCACCACCTCTGCTTCGAGTGTGGGGGACCAGGATATGGCCGAGGCGGTGCAATTCACGTTCGCCATTCCTTCCGGGTCCTGCGTCCATGGAAGTCCACCGCCCAGGGCTGTACTCTCCCTGGATGATGATCATGGCGGCGGGTGTGTGGGCTACTCGCTCATTGCTAGAGATGCCCCCCGCCTCACAAGGTCAGAGCGATTATTGGGCCGCAAGGCCGAATAAGTAGCTTGGTCCACGGGCCTTGCCCCAGGCCCGGTTCCCTTTGGGGGACCGGTGCTCGGTGGCTTCACATGATATAGGGGCGACCCTACTTCATCACAGGCCGCCGCCGCTGCCTGCCGTGTGATGTCCCTGGGATATCACGCCGCATGGCACTTTCCAAAGAGGACCGTGTTGATCTCCTGGGAGCCCCCGTGTTTACGGAAGGGCTCTTTGGATCGATCTCCTTGCTCACGGGATAAGGAGTAATCGCAGCGTGGCTGCTTCTTGCCCATCCCCAGAGGAAGAAACACTGTCATACACTCCCCGCCTCTGCTGTAAACCCCAGTATAGGGAGCCAGCAGGTGGGTATGTGCACGTGAGTGGGATAAACCGAGTGCTGTCAAAGCACGGTGCGGGTTCAAGAGACGCTATTGCCGGCGTGCTGTTGTCAGAAAACACACCTTGCCTGGTATAGCTCCGATTAATGCATTTCACCGTTGAATGGGAAATACAGCGTTAATACGTGGGCGCGCGGCCCTCGTAAGAGTGGCCGCGGTGCGTTCAGGGACCTCCGCAGGAGAACGGTGGTTTACGTTTGTAAACTCTAGTTCTGGAGTGGTCTGTGTGTGGGAAAATGCATTCAGTAAACACGGTTGCATTTATCCCAGAGTGAGAGTCATCTCTCTCCACAAATTCCATTTTTCCCCATAATGTCCGTTTCAAAGAGGGCATTGTGACGGCGCGCACGGCCCCCCTCCCCTGAGGGCGGGTCGCGGTGCGTTCAAAGACCTCAGCAGAGAGAAGAGTCACGGCGGCGCGCTCCTCCGCAGGCTTGCAGACGAGAGAGCGCAGCGCGACGGTGAGACGAAGGGAGAGGTGCCGGCACGGAGATCCCGTGCCAGCGGCGCCCTCCACCTCTTCGGCCCACCCCGTGGAACCGGCGTGTCGGCACTCAAGGGGACGGGCTGCCCAGCCCCGGCAGGCTCTGCAGCAGCAGAGAGCGGCCGGGTGGAGTGCTCCGTCTTTACGGAGCTGTCTGGCGGGGGGAGAAAATCTCTCCGCCCGGGACGAGAGGGCGAATTCCGCCTCCTCCCTGTACAATGCACAGATCACTACGTTTTCTAAATAAAAATGAGGTTGATCTGTATCCAAATCTAGGTGTCTTTTGTTTTCACAAATGCTACACTTACACACAATGTTAACCGTACAAATTCCCCATTCGCTGCCCCAGCTGTAGCTCCTGTAAAGGAGGTGACTAGTGGGCATGTGCAGATGAGAGGGATGAACCTCAGGGAGTGCTATCTAAAGGAAAGCGCTATGCGGTTACAGGGACATTATGGCTGGCGTATTGCTGTCAGAGAACACACTACGCCTAGAGCAAAGACTCCAGTTAATGCAGTTTACCGTAGTGGTAAAGGCTGCATTATGGCGGAGCCCGCACTCACACAAGAGCGCGTGGCGGTGCGTTCAGGGACCTTAGTAAAAACACACTACGCCTATAAAAACTCCGGTTAATGCTGTTTACCGTAGTGGTGAGAACAGCATTATGGTGGAGCGCGCGAGAGCGTGAGGCGGTGCGTTCAGGTACCTCAGTAAATAATCGGCCCTTTCTGTGTTGACCCTCCACGGGCAAATCTTCCATTCATGGGGAGTTTTGCGGCGGAACGGGTCACAAGAGAGTATCACAGCTTCATAGCTGCGGCCCCACAGCTGAGGGCTTGTCCATAAACACAATGTTATGGGGAATGGAAACTCAGCTGTGTACTAATAAGGTGGTTGGACAGGTCGCTGAAACGGGGCTATTCACTCCAGTTTTTCAGCGTCCCACCTCCTTTTAGGGGCATGCGAGAGGTAAATCTGTCCTCCCAGGATGAGATGGTTTTCCTCTCATAAGAGATTCGGGCTCTGGTGCAGAAGCAGGCTGTGTCTGTTGTGCACCCTCAGCACAGAGAAAAAGGTCTTTATTCCATGTACTTCCTGGTTTTCAGGAAGACAGGGGAATTCAGACCTATTCTAGATCTCCGCGGCCTGAATCGCCACATTTCCTGCAGGAAATTCCGCATGGTAACTATGAAACAGTTACTGGGCTTGTGCAGCCAGGCGATTGGTTCACCACCATCGACCTGAAAGACGCGTACTTTCATGTAGAAATAGCTCCAGAGCACAGGAAGTATCTGCGTTTTGCCTTCCAGGGAACAGCCTACGAGTACAACAGGCTGCTGTTCGGCTATTCCCTATCCCCACGCACATTCAGCAAATGTGTGGCCACAGCGCTTTAACCGCTGCGCGCCCACGGCATTTACCTAGACGACCTCATAGTCATGGCTGGGTCCCGGGAACAGGCAATGTTTTGCACAGCATGATTGATCACACACCTAACCAAATTAGGCTTTGCGATCAATTGGAAAAAGAGCACCCCCATAACTCACCAACAGGCGTTGTATTCGGGAGTGGTGCTTGATGCAGACGCGCTACGCGCCACCCTGTCAGAGAGCAGACGTGCGTCCCTTCTCCGGGCGGTGCACAGGCTGCGACAGGGGGCGACAGTGACAGCTTTAACTGTCATGCAGACTCTGGGTCTCATGGCGGCTGCTCACATTGTGGTCCCGCTGGGGTTACTACATATGCGCCGCCTGCAGAGGTGGTTCTCCAGCCTGCGTTTGGATCCCAAGAGGCACAAACCGCGGCTGGTGACCATCCCCCCCCCCTCAGTGGAGGGAAACCTCCGGTTTTGGGGGTCCCCGGATCACCTCCGGAGGGGGTCTCCACTGGGACGGGTGACCTCCTACATCACAGTGTTCACGGACATCCAGAACAGGATGGGGAGGGACCTGCCTGAAGAGGGCTATAGGTGGGCGCTGGGCTCTACAGAGTCTCGACACAGCAACCTCCTAGAGCTACGGGCGGTAGTGTTAGTTCTCCGGCATTTCATGCCCCTAATTCAAGGGAGACATGTAATGGTCAGGAGCAACAACAGCACCACAGTGGCTTATATCAACAGGCAGGGCGGAGTCTGCTCCGCCCCCTTGTTGGCCACAGCGGAGAGGCTGTGGTTATGGGCTTCAGAGGTGGTGTTATCTCTGAGAGCCCTCCATATCCCGGGACTGGAGAACAGGGGGGCCAACCTCATGGCGAGGGGCGGCCCCCTGCCAGGCGAATGGACGCTTCACCCGGAGGTGGTGAAGCAGATCTGGGCCCAGTTCGGGAGAGCAGAAGTGGACCTGTTCGCCAGCCGGCGCAACAGCCACTGTGCCCTGTGGTTCTCCATGGCCCTGAGCGACGACCCGCCTTTGGGGGTGGACGCGTTTGCACACGAGCCATGGCCAAGGAAGCTGCTATACGCCTTTCCACCGCTGCGTCTCATTCTCCCTCTCCTGGGGAGAGTGAGGCGAGAACGTCTGGCAGTCATTCTGGTGGCACCGGATCGCGTCGGGGCTCCGTGGTACTCAGAAATGACACAGATGAAGGTGGGCCAGCCCTGGGCGATCCCCCAGTTCTGGGGGGCGATGTCTCAAGAGGCAGGTGCAATCGGGGCGTTACCCACTCTGGGCCGTCCTCTTCAGGCTTGGCTCCTGAGAGGGACAGGCTGAGACAGGGTGGATTGTCTGACAGCGTTATTCAGTCTATCCAGGCAGCTAGAGCAGAATCCACCACAGCCTGTTACAGGCCAAGGTGGCTGAGATTCCAGCATTGGTGTGAGGAGCGGGGAATAGAGCCCCTATCTTGTGAGTTGGGCTCTATTTTATCCTTCTTACAGTTACTGGTGGACAGAGGGCTGTCATGAGGGATTCAACGGCAGGTCAGCCTTCTCTCATCCACTGATGTTGCGGTTTTTACAGGGGGTCAGGAGGCTGCGCCCGGTGGTGCACGCCTCCGCCCCACAGTGGGACCTGCCGCTGGTGCTCGAGGCTTTGGTCACGGAGCCTTTTGAGCCTCTTGAGCTCTCCTCCCTGAAAGCACTGTCGTGGAAGACAGCGTTGCTACTTGCCTTAACGTCAGCCAGAAGAGTGTCTGAGTTAACCGCTCTGTCGGTGCACCCGAGCTGTTTACTGATTCGGGGTGACCAGAGTGGGGCGACACTCAGACCGAACCCCTCCTTTGTGCCCAAGAGCCTAAGGAGTGAGTTCAGGTCGAGGGCTATTCAATTGGGGGGTTTTAGTCTTCCACACCATGGTGGGGCTAGGGAAGCTAAATTACACCTCCTCTGCCCGGTGCGCGCATTAGCATATTATGTAGAGCGCACAGCTACCCTGAGACGCACTGAACAGCTGTTTGTGTGCTTCGGGGGCGGGGTGACTGGAAAAGCTCTGTCCAAGAAACGCCTGGCAGGCTGGCTTTGCGAAGCCATTGCACACGCCTACAAGCAGGCAGGGAGAGCCTGTCCCATGGGGGTCCGTGCGCACTCCACACGAGCTGTGGCTGCATCAACAGCCTTATTCAGCGGTGTGAGTGTGGAGGATATATGCACGGCGGCGTCTTGGTCAACGCCAGGCCCCTTCATAAAGTTTTATCTCTTGGATATGTCTGGCTCTTTCTCAACGTCTGTGCTTGCTGGGGCAACACAGGACTGGTGAGGAGGGGGGGGCTGTGGGTCAGTGGGCATCTGACCCCCTCCCCGGGCGTAAATGCGTTTACATTTCTCCGGACCCCTGGAGGGTCGCGGGGTAATGTAATGCGCTCCGGGCCCTTACAGGGCAGAAGGGCTCCCCTCGCCTGCCTGGGGGCAGTAGGGGGAGAGCCCTCCATACTATAGTCCCTACACACTCTGCACAAGGTCAGTGGCTGAGTGGGGGGACATAGGGGGCACTTGCGTTCTCCCCGTGTTCTTTAGGGACTCAGGAGGGAGAGTGCATAGTGAACCCATACAGGGCTGCGGACTTTCCCTGTCTGCCTATGGGGAGACGTAGGGGAGTCCTCAGCACTATTGTTGAGCACACTTTTTTGCGAGGCAAGCGCGTCAGGGTGTGCTCTATCGGCCGCAGCCCGGACTTCTCCACGGTTACAACCGAGGGAGAGGTGAGTGAGGCGCAGTGGCTGCTAAAGCCGGTCAGGGACAGTGAGGTGGAACGGTGTGCTGGACGACAGTGCGTGCATACATCGGGGCTCCGCCCACTGTACCCATAGAGTCCAGTAGAGGGCGGAGCCTGTGAGAGATATAACGTCGGGTTACGTATTGTAACCCTTGTTATATAAACACAGGCGGAGCCCTCTACCTTGGGGGCACTGTCTGTCCTATACCGCTCGCTGAAGAGTGGTGTAGGATGGTGGTCAGGAGGCGAGGCCTCCTTTTATACGGAAGTGAGATGCGCACGCATTCAGGTAGGCCCGCCCCGGGGCCGGCTACGTCTATAGAAATCTCAGTAGGTGAATGCTTGCATGATAAGGTAGTACCCATAGAGTCCAGTAGAGGGCTCCGCCTGTGTTTATATAACAAGGGTTACAATACGTAACCCGACGTTTTCACTATAAGTAAAAAATAATTTTTGGACGAATTTACAGTTTTTTACTATGTCAAATCTGAATTTTCATTAAAATAAAAAACATCTATATTGTTCCTACTTTTCTACATCCAACTCACAGGTTTATCATTACTTTGAGAAAAAAGATGATTAATGTAACCCTTTTAGAAGGGAAGGTATGGTCATTTGTTCTGGGAATGTCATTTTCGAGCCTGAGACCTGAAAAACAGGCTCAGGGCTTAACAGGTTAAAACGATAAAAACGCTACTGAAGGTTAATTCAATGTCTTTGTGTCCATCATCATATTTATGGCTATAACCTAGTTTTCAGTTTTCAGAGTGTAACATAGCTTTCGGTTTAGGCAAGCTGCGTGTGCATCACTTTCATACCACAATGGTAACGTGTAGGTGGATTTAGGAACTCCAGCGGTTCAAAAGAGGTGTCAATCATCAAAATCGACGGAGGGGGGCCAGAGATAGGGCAAATCCACCCAAATGACCCCAAAAGTGTTTTTTTTAGTTGCTAAACCTCTCTAAAAAGGTCAAATGTCACTTGTTTTGCATCAATCTTGATACAGGGTACTTATATGTTATAGTTTGGATTCCTAAAGCTTTTTATCTACTATCCCATCATTCACCTGAGAAAAAAGATGATTAATTTACCCCTTTTAGAAGTGAAGATATAGTCATTTGTTCTGGGAATGTCATTTTCGAGTCTGAAACCTGAAAAACAGGCTCCGGGCTTAACAGGTTAAATGCAATGTGAGCGTCCATTCCCATTGGATAAGGGAGAATTATACACCCGGAAGTAAGTATTCTCCTTACTGTCGATTGATTTTACAGTGATATCTGCACTACTCATCAACTCAAAAACAACAGATTACACAACAGTAATTGGTTTAAATGATGTACAATGCTTTTGTGTTTTTCCCCTTCGATTCGGAGAAACAAATAGTTTTTTCGGAGTTCAGAATCAGAATACCTTTATTAGTCCGACAGAGGGGAAATGTACGTAGTTACAGCAGAAAAAAGACTAGGGGCTGTGCTGGTTGTATAGTCTGACCGCTGCAGGAAGGAAGGACCTGCGGTATCTCTCCCTGAGACAGCGGGGGAAAATGAGTTTAGGATGGCCGAAAACACTACACTACCCATAATCCTCAGCTATCATTTGGGACGACACCAGTCCGCTTTGCTTGAAAACCCCCTGATTAGTACTCAAATGCAGTTAAAAAATACAAAAAGGTTTGTTAACAAAAAGCGAGCTTTATTATAAAAAAGCCGAAGACATGAAAAACAAAAAAATAATTAACAAAAACAAAACCGGAGAGCACGACAGACAGGAACAAACTTACAGACGGGAACAGGCAGGAGACATGGACAAGCATAGGCGAGACAGGGAACATGGACACGAAGAGACGACGGGTAGCAGGGACATGAAACGACGACGAACAGACATGGAGCACAGGGGAAGACTAAATACACAGAAGGGTAATCACAGGACAAGACACAGCTGGGCAGGGGAGGCAGAAACACAAGGGCAACAGGTGAACACAATCAGACACACCAGGGAAACTAAGGCCCAATCCCAAACCGCCCCCTACACACTACCCCTCCGTTTGCGCGGAGGGTCCGCCACATTTAGTGCTGTTCCAAACCAACGAGTGTGGAGGGGGAGTGGGCTATCAAGCCCTCAAACAGCGAGTCTGCAGCGGTGCTGACTGGTCTCTACCTGACCGGAGTCACGCTGTGTGTGTCCGTCAGGAAACACGCTGTTTACAAACAGTTCCAGCAAACATCCACTGATAAACTGCGATGTTAACAACCTCATGATAACCTCATATTTTTTTTAATTAGGATCATATACCTGTGTTTAGTCTAGAAAAAGGTAAATGTGTGCATTTTATTATAAAGTTGTGTATATTTACAGATTGTTGCAAAAACTAAGAAGCTTATAAAAATCAGGTTTAAAACTAATCGAGCTTTACAGAAAAAGTAACACAATTAAAGATGTTTGGAGTTTTATTTGAGTTCTTTATTTAAATGTTTGGTCTAAGAGATGCTGATTTGAAACCGTTGTTACATACAGTTACGGCATTTCCTGTTTCTGCCGGAGAGAGGGGAGGCCGTCCCAATGCGGTGCGCTGTATTTATACCCTTAATGGAGGGAACTTCATTCAGCTGCGAGTGTGGCTACAGACGGAGTTCACTCCGTCACGGAGGGGTAGGGTCGAGGGAGTGGTTTGGGATTGGGCCTAAAGACAGGGAGGCAAACACAGGAAGTAGGATCAGACAAGACACAAGGAGGAAAACATTTCAAAATAAAAGGTAGAAAATGAAAACATAAATCCAAAACCATGACATATTCCATATGAAAAAAACATTTTGTAAAAGATAAAATCATACTTTATTCAGATAGTGCTTGCTTTACTCTTTGAAAGTCATCATATAAATGCATTGTAATAAATGGTTCGGCTGCATTAAATATTAAACATCTGCCTTAGTTCTTTATTTATCTACACATTTATCTGGGCCTCAGAATAGACCGGAAACTTTTACTATTCTGTTTTAATTTGACAATAAAGTTAATAGCAATATTTTGTTTGATGTTATTATTTTGTATTAACTACACCGCTGGGTCATGTTAACATGTCCGAGTCCCTGGTCCTGGTATTCTCAACAGTTGTTGTATATAATATCATACAAACACAACAACTGACTAACACTTAAGAAAGTCATTATTACGGCCACATTGTCAATGTAGAGATGCACAAGTCGGAATAAACATAAACACGTATCTCCGGTTACATATGCAAATATGGAATGAACTTCAATAGTATTTATGAAGGAGAGTTGAGGAGCTCACCTTTACCAGAGTTCCACAGAGGCTGACAGGTGCAAAAACGTGTTACAACAGAATAAAGCTGCAATTTCAAAACGATGCAAATCACAAATGTGCCGAAACATATCCGAATGAAGAAACATACTATATAACTATAGTTTGATAACTTTTCAGAGAAACACAGGAATATTTGAGTGTAAAAGAAACACAGTCACAGGTAATTCCTGCTCCTGTCTCCATCCAAAAAGATAAAATAAACCTTTATTGATCCCTCTAGGGAAATTCATGTGTTTATGCAGCAACAGGAATAATAACACACCTTTTAACTTAACATCAGCAGCAAATAAACCAAACATCTGAACGTTTCAGGCTTATGAATCATTCAGTGTTTTAAATAATTATAAAAAATGTAATAAATTAAAACCGAATGAGAGAGAAAGAGAAAGATACACAAAGAAACAGAGAGAAGGACAGCCAAAAGAGGGAAGCTGGGAGAGAAGAGAGAGGAGCAGCAGAGAAATGATGAGGAGGAAGCTGATATCATTTGTCAGAATTCATTAGGGCTAAACTGGACACACACACACACACACACACACACACACACACACACACACACACACACCATGGTTTTAATTCTAGAATCTCATTTCAGATCTGATTAATTACTCTCTCACGCTTGACGAAGGAAATCAGCAGCAAAGCTGAAGAGATTAACACACACACACAACCACAGATGGTAAATGAATAATTCATCCAGCTCGCCTGTATTTGTTTTTGTTTTAAATTGAAAATGCAACACAACAGCAACACAATTATATCAGCAAAACTATGGGAAAAAAACTGTGTGTGTGCGCTAGATTGACTTTAGCACATAAATGTCGAATGAAAACCAGCAGTACATTTTGATGACACTGACAACAACCAAAGCATCTATTTATGTAGCTAAAGTCTTAAACGAAAACTTTAATATTCAACAGTTTAATTGTAATAATATGTAATTTAAAATACATTAGTAAGTATATGGGAGCTATAAGATATTAGAAAAAATATAGTAATAATATGGTAGTATTTGCACAATATGGATGTGATTCCAAAGTATATTGGTCAGAGTTGAACTGAATCCAATATTACTGTTATTTTGAAGATGCTTTTGTTCAAACTTTTAATGTTATCATCACTGTTTTCACCACTATAAATGAGAATAACTTCTGTAAACTAATGGCCATGTGCTCTCCATTAGATATTCCTGTTGGAGAAACTCCTAACCTTAGCTGCTGCGGATGAAGACATATCTGCAGAACCTGCCGACTGGCCTTCAGCTCTGACTGACCCAATTCGGACTGAACTTGTTTGTAGAGGGCCAAGTGAGGTACCAATCACGTTTGTGTCCCCAAGGAACGACAGTGATGGGAGAAGTTGCCACCACCAATATTTTAGTAAGACATCGGTGAGTGGTGAAAAAATAAAATAAGTTGGCTAGTTTATTCTGAAAGAAATAACAGCCTCTTCTGCTTCTGCTGCAAACTCTTCTCTAAAAAGAAAATTAATCTCAGAAGCTCAGGGCTGTCCAGGGGCCTCATTTATAAACGGTGCGTACGCTCAAAAGATGGCGTACGCCAGTTTCTAAGCAATGTTTGCGATTTATAAAAAACAAACTTGATGGGAAAATGTGCGGTCCTCCACGGAAACTCTGACCCATGCGTACGCGGTACGCACAAAAAGGGAGACGAGAAACTGCAACACCGTTGGCAGAAGGAAGAATGGAGAGAAATATGTGGAAATAATACCATAAATAAATTGCTGCCTCTCATTCATCATATATGAAGAATTCATTTTCACAAATTGATTAAAGCCAATCTTAAAATGATTAACCTGTTAAGCCCTGAGCCAGTTTTTCAGGTCTCAGGCTCGAAAATGACATTCCCAGAATAAATGACTATATCTTCCCTTTTAAAAGGGGTAAATTAATAATCTTTTTTCTCAAAGCAATGATAAACCTGTGAGTTGGATGTAGAAAAGTCAGAATGAATAGATTTTTTTTATTTTAAAGTAAATTCAGATTGAACATAGTAAAAAAATGTAAATGATAGTGTCCGTCCAAAGTGAAAAGCACCCTTGAATGATGGGATAGTAGACTAAAAGCTTTAGGAATCCAAACTATAACATATAATAACCCTGTATCAAGATTGATGCAAAACAAGTGAAATGTGACCTTTTTAGAGAGATTTAGCACAAAAAAACAACACTTCTGGGGTCATTTGGGTGGATTTTCCATATCTCTGGCCCCCCTCGCTCGATATTGATGATTGACATCTCTTTTTAACGGTTAGAGCCAATAGAATCGAGGGCAAGTTCCTAAAATCCATCTAAACATTACCCATTGGTGAATGAGTGATGCGCAGCCAGAATGCCCCGGAACCGGAAGCTGCGATACACTCTGGTGGTTATCATTAGAAGCTAATATGAAATCTCAGTTTTTGACATAAAAATGGAATGATGGATTATCAATAATTTTTTCAAAGTGACAGACACATGGGATTAACCATTGGATTAACCTTCAGCAGCATTTTTATTGTTTTAATGCCATTGAACACGACTTTTGATCAGAATAACAGCTAAGGTGAATGCTCCGTAAAGCTATGTGTTGTGATGTCTGTGTTTGCTTCCCCTGTCGCAAGTTCTGATCGCTCAATGATGATACTAATACCTATAGAATCTGTGGAATCTCAGCTTTAATCTGATATATTGTATACATACAAAGGCACACATGCTGAAAACACAACCCCAGAAGGGGGGTCTGGGGGGTTTCTCACCCAGGAGATTTTTAGAAATACTAACATATAAACTATGCATTCTGGTAGACTCTGAGAAGAAAATAAATAAATCTATTACTACCCGACATATTAATAATATTTTATGCCATTGTTTGTTTTTCACATGGTTCTGACAGCTGAACTTGTCTGTGTCAATTGTGGGTAGGGTATTGTTCTGTGACCTGTCAATCATCAAACCCGGGGTCATATTTCATTATGTGTTCATTTAGTGGGAATGCTGACACAGCATTCCAACTATCTGTTATGCTACGCACAAAATTCTTTATTATTTTGCGCTACTTCTTCTCCCACATTGAACATCGCAGAAACTCCGTTCAAACATCAAAACGTTCAGCTCAGTCGGGAATCGATGGCCATTACTTTTATCATTCATAACTTTCATAATTCCAGAGATACATCCCATAATTCATCACATTTTTAACATGGAAGTCAATGGAGAAACTCTTCAGACTTCAACAATCTTCATGCAACTTCAACTGCTAACTGCTCCTTCTTCAACTGCTAACTGCTCCTTCATACTTTCACTCGAAAACCTCATTCCAACTTTAAAATGTTACACATCTTTCTGACATTATTCGTGAAACACAACTTTTAAATCTGATTCTTACTTTTAGAGATATTAAACATTGTTCAGACCTTGGTAAAGAGGCCTTCTTCAGATTTTAACATTAGTGTGTATTGAGCAGCTCGTTAAGGTGTGTGATCTCAAAGTTAGAGTGGAGGACAGCTTGAAATTCGCCTTCATATTTCTTTTTAAACCTGCCATAATTCCCAAACCCTAATTAAACAAAATGCCTCTTGAGGGCATGAAGTGACAACAACTTTCAACATGTCTCCATTAAAGCCAATTGTAAATTCAAGCTGATCTTTACTCACAGCATTAGCCGCACACCTTTAGTTAATCTGCCAAAATGGCCACATTATTAACCCGAAAGTACACAAAAAGTACACTTCAGATGCTCAAGTTCCTTGACATGCTTCACGTGTTGAAATTTCACCGATATCTGTTATATTTCTCACAGGCTCCGCCCTCTACTGGACTCTATGGGTACTACCTTATCCTGCGTGCATTCTCCCACTGAGACTTCTATAGACGTAGCCGGCCTAGGGCGGGCCTACCTGAATGCGTGCGCATCACACCGTATAAAAGGAGGCCTCGCCTCTTGACTATCATCCTTTTTCTCTTCAGCAGCGGAAGTGATTCCACGAGCTTCGAGACGTTTGAGAAAGAGAAAGTAAAGTGAGAGTATGGAGTCAGTGCTTGACCTTAGGACCTGCCCGAAATGCCCGAATCTAATTGCGGGGGCTGATCCGCACCCCTTCTGCTTCACGTGCTAGGGGCCTGACCACGCGGTGGGTAATATGGGCCCGACGCCGACATGCCCAGACTGCCAGTCGGAGTCGGAGGATCTGGAGCTCGACGTCGTGGACGTGGGCGATTCGGGGAGCGAGGAGACGTCGTTCCTGTTCTCCCTTCCATGGGACAAGGCGGGCTCGGTTCCGATGGAGGACGAGGAGGACGCCTCGCTGACCGGAGGTCCAACTCTCAGGTCTGCACGGATGGATTTCCCGGCGGTGATGACTCTGGCGGCGGAGCGTGTAGGCCACAGAGGCCTGTAAACCGCCTGAGATCGGGGTTTTACGGCCCGGGGTTTTACGGCCCGGTGCGTCCGGCGCAGCCGACCTTCGTTTCGCCCCAGCTGCCAGAGGTATGGCGGTGTGTGGAGGCGACATGGCAGCAGCCATTAAAAACGAAGGCCCCGATAGCCGCCATGGCGGGTATCATTAAGGTGGTGGATCGCTCGGACACGACATGTCCAGGTGTGCCCCCCCTCGATGAGAGCCTGACGGCCCATCTGCTTCCACGGGCGGCTGGTTGGGCGGAGGGTAAACGTCCTCTGCCCCCGCTGCCCGGGACCGAGACACCCTGGAATATCTGGATAAGATGTTCAAGCTCGGTACGCAGGTGGCGGCTGCGGCCAATAATCTTGGCGTGTTGGGCGTCTCCCTGATCACCCCTCAGGCAGACGCCCCCGCCCTCCCGTCTCAGGACGAGAGCGATTATTCTGACCGCGCTGGTGGTCAGATGAATGATCTGATTTATGGCGTGGCCACCGCAGCAGGGCGGATGATTTCCCTGGCCACAGTGGCGTCTCGTCACGTGTGGCTAGGACTCACTGCCCTATCTAAGAAGGATCGAGAAGATCTCCTCGGAGCCCCCGTTTTCACGGAGGGGCTCTTTGGGTCGATCTCCTCGGTCACCCAGCGCTTCAGCCGCCTAGAGGAGGAGAGAGTCCAGCTTAGCCGCATGCTACTGCTGGCTCCTCCTCAGGCCCCGCTACGTGCCCCCCCCTCATATTTCCATGCAGGGGAGGGAGCGTAATGCGACAGTGAAGGGGAGGGAGAGGCGCCGGCACGGGGGTCCCGTAGCTGCGGCGCCCTCCACCTCTACGGCCCATCCCGTGGCACCGGCAGTCACGGGGAAGGGCTGCCCGACCGAAGCAGGCTACGCAACAGCAGATTCTTTTATAGATGATCATGATTCATCATGAGACAAGATAACTTTATTGTTTGTCACAGAGCAAACACAAACAATGCATATTTAAAATGCATTTAAACACATACACATACACGTAGAATAGAAATAAAACTGTTCAAAAAATAATCACATTTCTCAATCAGATTTTCTTGTTTGTGTTAGATCTGCCATAACACTCTCTAATTCTTGATGTGAGAACTCGTTGGAATTCCCTCTACATGATGTTGGAACGATTCCTTGAGCAATATCCTGCCATTCAAGCAGCCAGCCTCGATCAGCGTCTGAGAAAGCCAATGGAGAGGGACCGACTTGCTCGACTGACAGAGGACGATTTTAGAAGGGCAGAGGAATTCATCCATCTGATGAAAGTCTAACCCCTAGATTCCACCAGGTCCGTCAGCGCCGCGGTTTTGGTCCGGCCTCCTCCGGCGTCATACCCTACCAGGCGCGTTTCAGAAGCATTTCAGAAGCGGAGCGTCTTGCCTGCCGGCTCGCAGTTTTTGTTGATTTGGGCATATTTCCTGGACAGGCTACTTTGTACAGACAAAGTTAAAAATAACTGTAATATTCCAGTTATAAAGGACATGAATCAAAGATGTGTTGCTGTATTTTAGTGGTAAAAAAATGCATTCATCATCATAATTATTCTATATATATAATTGACACAGTGCCTGTAAACCTGAGGAGAACGCTGGCATTTCTCCTCCTACTTGAAAGACTACAGAGGGATAGGGTCTGCAAAATTAGTTTCTGTGTGTATATATATATATATATATATGCTATATATGCTCTGACCGTTCCACTTCCTGCCTGCACGACCTTACGTTACGGCTGCGCCGCGTCAAAAATAGGATTCATCCTAATTTTAGAGGAGCCCTGCGCCGAGCCGCTTCAGTTTATCATCATAACAGATCAAAAAGTTCAGATTCATTTTACAATAAATCAAGGAATGATGCACTTCTACAAACAAAAACAACATAATTAAAACATTTAAACAAACTACTAAAAGTAGATGAACTACATTATTCAACAGTTTACAGTAACTTCTGATAATAACACAGGGGAAATAAACGAGGCATCTCTTTTCCTCTCTCTCTCTCCCTCTCCTGACAGCCCGTCAGTATCGGGGTTAGTCAAAATGAAGTCAAAATTCGCTGCTTTTGTGGCAGGACTACAGCGCCATATTACTTTGCTCTGGGATTAGATTCAAATTATGAACGCAGACACAGGCACTTTATTGCTTTGTATGTTGCAGGCCTCACTATATTACAGAAATGGATGAAGATCTGCCTGATACCTTATCATAGTTTGAAAAACGGATGTCCATTTTTCTATTGGAGAGATTATCACATGTCTTAAGAGAAACTCTGGATGAGTTTGTTAGGAACTGAAGTAACACATTTGTTTGTGTGAAACGCTCAATGAACTACATCTCTGGTCTCACAGAACAACACACGTCACCAAGATGGCCGTCACTACTGTCTTGTCAACAAAACGATTGACTACCCTCACTATCACCACAATGAAACACGTCCTGAAGAAAGTCATGCAAAGCTGCCTGCCTGCCTTTCTTTGATTCTCTCTGAACTGCCTGGTCTTTTTAATGTTTAATGTCAAGATAGCATGAAGTAGAGAAGATCGCTAGCGTTAGCGTTAGCATTTCTCCCCCGGGCTTAAATTGTGTATTATAGAATGATCACACCGGTGTGACAGTACTCTTCAAAGGGTTCACGAAATATGACTACTACTCTTACTGTTTAACATGTTGGGTTACTTCATGTTAAAGCTAATACAAATGACAAGGCTACGTTCAGCTGGTGCCTCGGGAGTCGGGACAGAGAAAATGTCAGGAGTTTGGAAGTATTATAAAATTGAAAACGAAGGCAGTGTAACAACCAGATGCAATGTTTGCAAGGCGGAGGTTCCACGTGGTGGAAAGAACAGAGCTACGTTCAACACGACCAATCTAATACAAACACCAACAACAACACGACGAGTACACAGCGGCCACTCAGGTAACGGCACTGAAACAACCGACACTTTCAGAGACTTTTAAAAGGAAAGAGAAACTGCCCCAGAACAGTGAAAAGGCCAAACAAATAACAGCCAAGATAGCTGAATTCATCGCGTTGGATGACCAGCCGCTATGTTACCTTTTTTTTCTCTTAATGCATTGCATAAAGATCGGATCGGGAAAAATCGGCATTGGCAGATTGTCAAAATCAAATGATCAGAATCGGATCGGGAGCACAAAAAGGTGATCGGGACATCCCTAGTTAAAATAAAAGAATCGTAAAAGTAGAAGGTAAGCCATCAACCTTCTCATCAGGCTAGTATTTTAATGTTGAGATAATAATGATATTTTTGTTTAAATAAAAAAAAAATTCAACTAATATCGAGATTCAAGTCGTTCGTTATTTAGTATGTGTCAGTGTAAAAGATCATCCTTCAGGCTGATCAAGATCCAGGCTGAATGATCATCCTGTCAGACGTTCTTTTTTCAATGATGACCGCCTCGCTGCACATTATCTCTTACCTAATTGTAATAATAGTAAAAATCAAAACAATGAATGAAGCTATAGCTGGTGCATTTATAGCAAATGCTTTAAAATAAAAACAATTACAGCTCACCTGTTGCTTCATTTAGATAAAGTCCAGGGAGCTCTCTGTACTTTAATATACATTTAGTCATTGCCTTTTTATTTGGCATCAATACATAAACCCTTCGGGCCATGGGTGATGCTCAGCACAGTCTGGGCTGACAGCTGCATGGATTCAAATGATGAGATGATGTGTGTGTGTGAGTGAAAACACATCTGATACACTCGCTGTCTGAGAGGTAAACACTTGTGGATTATATTATGTATTTGTGGAGTCTATTTTTATATAACATTACAAGACTGATTCTTATTATTACATTATATGCTTATTGTGCTCATGAGATTGCTATGACTATAAAATAAATAGACACAATCACTAATCCCACGTTCTGATGGGTTAGATACGAAACGAAGGGAAAAATCATAGAAGAAAGTTATAGCTTGCATTAGAAATGTTGCAAAAGCCAGGTGCAGACACTGTAGAAGACAATGAGTTATTGAGAAAAGGAAATCGCTCTGGCCTTGGAACAGTGTGTGCTCAATGCCTACGCATAACTGGGAATCAGTGTAAATGGAGGATTCCACTATCTATTGAAGAAGCTTCAGCAAAACAAATTACGTAGGATAGCGTGACTAGAGTAGGGAGGGACCTTCACAGGCCGGCCGAATGCTGATTGGAGGTCGTGTTGCCAAGAGACTTTGTCTAAGTCTGTGCACCAACCAGGGAATCCAAAGTCTAAACTACGGTTCTCCCCCATCTAGTCTCAACCAATCCTAAATGTACGGGCAGAGCCCTGACTAATACAAATGTATTCACGCACGAGGTACAATGCTTTTTCCGGAAATAGAGTTACAGATTACAGCTCTGCTGCCTGTGATTTCTGTGACCGGACGGAGTCCTTGGCCAAGTGAAATATATATTTTGCTCTCTTTTAATAAATAGTTCAACTTAGAAGTTATTTGTCTTTCCTGGAATTAAAGAACACAACATATTCAAACACCACCACAGTGGTCAGTGCACAGACACGGAGGAGAAACACTTTTCTAGTTAAACTGTAAGTGAAGACTTTCTGAACCAGTGAAGAGAAGTGTGACTCTTTGGTTTTTGTTTGCTGCACTGTCACCTTGGTCACACAGACATGTCAACTCTCAGTTACCGTTGTGACTTTCACATGTCTGTCTGAGAGCATCCGTATGACCAATCACAAACTATTTCCACCGTGTCCGGAACTAACAGCCCATGAAAATGAATTCTAGCTGCTTTCATGGCTCGTTATGAACCTGTGACCTCCAGCAGAGAGAGTGTCCTTCTCTGCTTGCTTAGAAAGGTACATACTTAATATTTCATTTGTATTATAATTTATTTAACTGTTGGGTTAAATCATAAGAAAGAGCAGTGTGAATATATACGAACAGCTCCTTTTATTTTCAGAGAGAAGAAAATAAAAGACATAGAGAGAGTGGGTGGCACTAAGGAAGCCTGCAGGGTTTAATAACAAGGAAAACTTTTTTCTCGTTGAAAACTTAACAAGAATATGAGTGGCAGACGTGGAAGTAAACTAAAAAATAAAAATGACACATCGTAGGAGACAGTGGCAGACACAGATTGAAGACTAGCTAATGTTTTCACTTTGAGTAATAAAGTCACTGCTGCTCATTATGAATTTCAAAATTGGAGGTAAAACAAAATTAAGAAACTATTCATCACACACTATACAGAATTTTGAATGTAGTAACATTGAGAAGGATCTGACAAAGACATATGAAATTCAGTAATATCCTGCATTTTCCTTATGAAAGTCACCCCCAAAATCAACTTATTTGCCGTGATTTCAATCCAATACACAAATAAAATTGATGCGAAAATAACTATATACTGATAGCAATAAATAACAACATAATGCTGTGGCGAGTGTGTCCACAAGACAGCAGGCAAAACACTTTTAACCCTTTGGAGTCGACCGTCACGCCGGCGTGATCAGATCACATGACCTGTTCAAGCCAGTGCCGCATAAAAACTACAGTCCGGACAACATTGCCGTGTGTTTCTGTCGAAAGTACTGGCTTGAAACTATATGCCAGTATTTGTTTCAAGCAAAAAGACCCAATAAACACTGAGACACGATGATATAAAGTTAATACAAATATATTTCAAAAGTATGAAAAATGGAAGCACATATTTTAATATCTTCGCCGTATTTAATCATTTTACGAAACGGAAAATACTGGAAACTGTAGATCCTGCTCAACAGGATGTATTTACCAGGGAGGGGGTGAGGTAATCAGGTAAACGGAGTGATACGTAACGAGACCAAAAGAGACGAAGAGGGACGGCGGGAACCGAAGAGAGACGGCAGGAAATGGAGAGAGACGAAGATATACGAAGACAGGCGGCGGGAGACGGCGATTGAAGTAAAGTGACAGACAAACATTGAGAATTTAGATATAGTTAGATAGATTTAGAGTTTTGAAGATTCAACTATGATGAAGAGAACTCTGAACGTGAGTCAAGCTATAAGCTTGTTTTTTGACATGGAGGAGGAGGAGCCTGTGATGTTGCCCTCTGTGTCGTAGTTGACAGAAACTGCTTTGAAGCGTGGCACAGATAAAGACATAAAAAACAGATTTTTGTACATAATGTGTATATATATTTGTATTATATTTATAATAACACTTTTGCATTATCAGAATGAAATCCAATGTACATTATTTAAGCTTTTAAATGTTTTGTTGTGCCTACTGTGTCACTGTTGACAGAACTTGAGAAATGAGGAAAAAACGCCTGTGGATACACCTGTTATTTGTTCATAAAATGTGTATATATGTTCATGCTACCTGAATCAAACTTTCACATTATCATAGTGACATCCCATGTATATTTCCAGCTTTCAAAATTGTTTCGTTGTGCATGTTTGTGTTACCTATATAAAAAATAATATCATTTTCAAAATCCGTTTTTAAATTATTTTATGATTTTGGGTCCAAAATGTTCATATAGTATCTCAAAATGAAAAAAATACCTATCAGGTTATATAGGTGAGGTTGTCCTTTAAAGAAAGATACCAAACATTGACATGCCAAACATTTCTTAATGGGGTTTAGTAAGACAAATCAAAAGTATGCGAAAACAGCCAAATTAGCCCAGGACTCCAAAGGGTTAAAATGTGTTTTCTGAATGGAGATCGGATTGATCAGACTAGGCTAAGCTACCATTGTAGCTGCTCCGTCCACACATCATACAGACATAAATAAAGCAATGAATTAATTTGCCATGACATAGACAGTCAGTGGTTTGTACATATACATTTATAAAGAGAGTTTTGTACAGTTTCTGAAAAGAAATGCTGAACGCCCTGAGCCAATGGCGGGTGGTTTGTTTAGTTTTTCTGATTCAACAACGTCAGGCTGAGATTCTCACAGCTGATTGCAAGACAGTGTCAAGCGAATCTATCGCTGTAACTCTCGCGAATGAAGTGTGCCTCTATCAGAGGTGGGAAGTAACGAAGTAGAAATACTTAGTTACTGTACTTAACAGTAACTAAGTATTTCTACTTCGTTACTTCCCACCTCTGATAGAGGCACACTAACCTGTTAAACCCGGTGCCCCCGGCAACATCTTGCAAGAAACAGTGTCTGAGGATTTCTTAACATTTAACAAACTATGAATGTGTCATACCCACTTAACGGGAAGAAACTCAGCTACCTGACGATATGAACCATTTTTACCGAAACAAAACACAAGTCTAACGCCGAGCCTCTGAATTAGCACTAAGCGAAAGAGTGCTTACGCACTTAGAACCTAACTCACGGTAGAAATATGTTATACTTCATCGGATCTGCACAAACAAGATATCATCTGAAAGCTGAGATTCCACAGATTCCAATGGTATAAGTAACATCACTGT